>JAUPTC010001346.1:0-25003 GCA_030762895.1 Sophora flavescens
AAGAGCTGGAAAGCTCCCCATGAATGACGGTGAAGGAAGTACATCCCGGAAGGTATTTCAACCAAAGAAGAAGGAAGTTGACGCGAATTATGTACAACGCCAACAGAACTTCAATCCTCAGTACCAAGCACCCTATAACCCTAACCAACATGTCCCATACCAGACACAAACCCCGCTTTACCCGTTACAATCATCCTCACAAACCAACACTTACCCGCAAAACCAAATCATCAATATTCCTACCCCCCAACCATATAACCTTGCCCGCCCATCGTACATCCGTTACCCGTCTGCACCCCCACAAAACCGCCCAAGCTATCCTCCGCCTCGCCCAAATTTCCCAAACCAAGGACGTTTCCAAAATCCAAATCTGCCACCCTTCCCAAAATTGTCAATCTCTAATGCGGATTTATTCCAACAATTGTTTGATCGCCACTTGATTGCGGGAAACCATGTACGTCCCTTAGAACCACCATTTCCTGCTTGGTAAAATCCAAATCAGACTTGCAAGTATCATATGGATGTCACAGGTCATTCTATTGAGGATTGCGAAGCTTTTAAGACGGCAGTAAAAAAGTTGATTGCTTGTGGGAGACTAGGGTTCGAAGAAGAGGTTGGGCCTAATATCGTTAAGAATCCAATCCCGAATCATAATGATGGAAATCGAGTAAACAATTTGGAGGTAACAGGGTCCCTAATTAGGAAGGTGCTGGAACTACGAGTGCCAATGCAGAAGATCTTCGAAGAACTGAAGAAGGTGGGATACAATATTGTTGCACCAATGAAAATCCCAAGTGCAGAAAGGGCGTACGCCAAGGATCTAAGGTGCGACTATCATCGTGGGCAAGTGGGGCACGACATCGAAACTTGTTGGGATTTCAAAGTCCAGGTTCAGAGGTTACTCACCTTGGGGGTGATTAAAGCCAGACGAGGTGCTGCAGAGGAAGTCAATGTAGTTGAAAAAGTTGTACTCAAGTACCACCCATGAACAAACCTTCGGACCCGAGAAAGAGTCATCGTAAGGGTGAGCAAGCCAACTCCTTTTGCTTATGCAGATACACATGCTGTACCATGGAATTATGAACAGAAAGTTGAACTAACTGGAGCTGCGGGGAAGACCTCGAAGGCCTAAGTTACTAATATTGTGAGAATTGGAGGCATTACAAGGAGCGGGCGATGCTACACCCCGGCTGAAGAAAAAATGATGAAGGAAGCCGAAGAAGAGAAAACTATGGATGAAAGAAAAGGGAAAGAAGAAGAAGAGTTTACGAAGATCATGAAGCAAAGTGAATATGATGTGGTGGAACAATTGAAGAAAACTCCGGCAAGGATATCCCTTTTGTCGCTCGTCTTGACATCAGAATTGCATCGCAAGGCATTATTGAAGGTGTTGAATAAAGCGTATGTCAAACCTGACGTCACTCCGGAAAATTTGGTATATATGGTGGACCCAATCAGGCATGTCAACATGATTACTTTCTCGGAAGATGAAGTGGTCTCAAAATCCTGCAGTAGCACCAAAGCCTTACACATCACCCTAAAGTGTAAGGGGTTTGTAATTGCAAAGGTGCTTGTAGATGGTGGTTCAGAGTTGAATGTGGTTCTGATGTCCACCCTCGAGCAGCTAAATATAAGCGTGGCGGATTTGACACCTCAAGAAATGATTGTACGAGCCTTTGATGGGACAGCAAGAGGAATCTTAGGAGAGATAACTCTGTCACTACTAGAAAATTGTTATTTTCGGACTGATTCACAGACGGATTTTAGACGGAATTTGGACACTTTTCCCACGGATTTTGGACGGACAATTAATTTGAGGCGGATTTGAGGACGGAACACCCCGTCCGAAAAAGCCCCATTGCAAATTAAAAATTATGTCCGAAATTCCGTCCAAATTAGTTCCAGGACAGATTTCGGATCAGCTTTTGGACAAACACAAAAATCAGAATTTTGGTTATATTGGCTTAATTTCGGACGAATTTCAGACGGATTCAATATTGCTATTCATGAAAATTCTGGACTGATTTCAGACGAATGTTATGATATTATTTTGGACAGATTTCCCACGGATTAGATAATCATATTTAAATAATATTTTTTGATAAACAAATCATGTTTATTAATAAAAAAGGGCCAAACTTAAATAATTATGCATACCAAATTAGGTACCTGGACTTGGAATCTAATATAATATAATAAAAAATAATTATTATTAAGGTACCACTCTTTGCAAGTATCAAGCTTCAAATAAACAAAAACACAAAGTATCTTGAAATACAAGAATGATATATTAAGATTCAAAGCATTAAAATATCATTACAAACATCAAAGACATAAATTTATTCCTCATTGTTACTTTGATCACTAAACTCTTCATCTTCATCTAGCACATCATCCATCATCTCCTCCTCATCATCATATCATCGTCGTTGTCATCTAATCATCGTCGTCATTGATTAATTCGTGGCCACCATCACAAACGAGAAGGATGTTACTATAATCAAATAAAAGATAGTGAGTCCTTCCGAAAAAGCATTCATCACACTGTAACAAGATAATAGACATTATAAATAATTTAAATAACAAGATAGAAAATATGGATATTCAAACCATTTGGCTTGTACTCACATAATGGACACCATCACATTAAGATACTATATACTCTTTTTAGTGCGGTTTCTCATGGTCTTCTCCTCACATGGCTAAACTACATAACATAAGATTCTACCATCTCTACCATAATAGGTGCTACCCCTACATTCTCTCTAATGCATTCGTTCTTAATTTTATCTTGTCTTGTATGTCCCCATGTCCAACACAACATCCTCATAGCTACAACATTGAGCTAATGCTCATGTTGGCTTTTTACTGCCCAACATTAACATAAAGCATCACGTATCATAGTTGTGTGATAAACTTTTCCTTTAAAATTGAGAGGCACTTTTCTATAACAAATAAAACCCGAAGTACTCCATTTCATCCACCTAGCTTGAATATTATGTTTTACATGAAAAATACTTTGCCAGTTTGGATTTTTAATGAGCAATATCTACAGATTTTCTTGGTTTTGATGCAAACAGAAGTAGCCAAGATAAACTCACTACATAATTACCACACTCCAACAAAACATGAACAGTTTCAAGAACCAACTTGTCATTAATAATGGTAAAAGGAGGAAACTAAAATTGGTTATTTTATCAATTAATAATATTGCTTACAAAATAATAATTGTTTAGGGTTAACAGTTCATTTCACATTTCACAATAAGGATCAAATTATAATGGAAAGAAAGGATCTGTGGGGAAAAATAGTTTCTCATTAAATGAAAAGGTGTTCTGTAATACACACGCTGTGTGAAGAAATGTGAACTTTAAGAAAAGTTCACTTGCAGTGGAAAATTTCACATGCATATTGGTAATAAAACATGTTTGATGTGTTCAGGAATAATATTGAATTAAAATTCAAAATGAGATATTGCAGACCTGGTCAATTACATCTGGATTTGAAAGTCCCCAACCTTTTTTCGATATGCTTCACGAACTTCCTCGAGGAATTACAACGAGTCCTCATCATTGCAGAGATACAAATATGGGCCAAGATTCAGGTGAACATCAAACATGTGATGCTAGGAACATATCAATTAAAGCCACACAAAATCCATCATGAAATCCAAACTGGAAAACTTCAGATATATTAGACAAAACAAAAGGAAGAAAATTGCAGGAGTTGACTACTATAATCTTGCCTAGTTGAAAGCTGTTTATCGAGAACAAATATATGGTCCTCTAACTTTTCAGGTGCAAACAAGAGTGATAAAATGCCCGATTCCCTAGTATACAATGTAGTGATTAACAATCTACACTCATTGCTATCCAGCAATCAATGTATAAATAAGGTATTAAATTACAGTGTCCTTATAAAGTAACTCTTCTAACATACCATACGCACCATAACGGGGAACCACAATAAGTCTCATTGTGCTCAAGCCTGCCTCCATGTCTTTGCAAGGGCTTTTCAATCTGCGCAAATGAACAAAAACATAATCAATTTCTAATAAAATCAGATTTGGGGCTTTAGGGTTCATAAATCAATTTGGGGAAAACTCATTTAAACTAAAGAATGATAAAATTAACTTAGGAAATCACTAATTCATAGTCCCAATTGCATAAAGCAAGGTTCAATTTCAAAATTGAAATATGAAATTAAAGGGTTAGGGTTAGGGTTTGCAAAGCTGAATTGGGGATTCTTGAAATGAAGCTTAGTAAGGATGAAAATCACTCACCCAAACAAAGAGGAATCATGGTGGTGGCGGCAAGGTCGGCCCGGGCGACTCCGCGAGGTGGCGATGATGGCGGATCTCCGTTTCACGTGGTGGCAATGGCCAACACACGAACCAAACAGGCCAGCACTCGCGATGGGGCGGCGGAGCTCGATGCGTGGTCGTCTCCTCCATACCAGCGTGGCCTGGGCGGCGACCAGCGACAAAGCTGTTGGTGGCGCTTCGCGGCGGCTGCACGACACGGAGGAGAATGGACTGAACGCCGCGTCGTCTTCTCACTCCAGCGGCCGAACGTGGCTGAGCGGCGACCAGGCGGCGACCTACATGGCGGTGGTGTGCGGCTGGGCGTGGTTGAGAAGGAGGAGGAAGATGATGTGGGGAGGAAGAGAGGTGGGTTTGGTTTCATGTGAAGAAGGAGAAGGAAAAAAAATAGAAAGAAGACTTGTGGAGGAGAGGGTGTCGAGCCTGATGGAAGAAGAAAAGAAAGCTTTTGTGTTTTTATTAATTGTCTTTTTCTTTTAGTTAGTAGTAGGTAGAATGTGTAGTTGAAATTAATTTTAGAAAAAGAATAATAATATTGACCCTTGGATTTAAAAATAATGAATGATAAATATATATTTCCAAAATTCAAATTAGTGTAAAGATTGATGATTGAATTTAGCAACCAAAAAAATCAGTGATCCAAAATAAATCTCCGATTAACACTAAACCAATTTATTTTCAAATCTAAAATTAAATAGAGTAACATCTGAAAATAACTTCCTTTGAATGATATTATTTAAAATATTTTTCTAAACAAAGAATATTAGTGACAATAGCATAACATTATAGTCCTTAAAAAGTGCATACAATGTAATAACTCATTGCTAATGCACTCAAAATATTTTAAATGCTTAAATAAAATTATTCAAACTAAACCGCATAAAAATAAAAATCTATATAATTAATTATTTCAATAAAATAATTAGGGACAGATTTAATTATGTTTTGCTCGTATAGGAACCAATCGGCTAATGTCTAGGGAACAAATGGAGATTTATTGTAAGTATAGGGTCCATTTTAATAATTTTTTATGTATAGGGACCAAATCGAGAATTCATGTCATGTATAGGGACTAAAGTATTACTTTAACCGAAGATTTTTTACAACGAGGGAAGTGAGAAATTTGGCTGAAAATTCCCTTGCCCCTAGTGAAAAATTTATTGCGCCGTGATCATGTTGCCTATTTTTTGTTGTTGTATATTAGTCTATTGTTATAAATTTTTACAACAATTTAATTTTTGAATTTAATTTTACATTTTACATATTGTTAGTCTAAATATGTTTTTAATTTTTTTCATAAATCTTGTTTACTTTTAAATTTATTAAGATCAAATATTTTAATCATATTTAATTTGTAAGATATATTATTTAATCTTTTTCAAGAAAAATATATAAAATAACTAATCCGTGTGAAATCTGTCTCAAATTTTCGGACTGATTTGAGGACGGATGTAAAGATAAATCAAGAAAAATATAAAAAATAACAAATCAGTGTGAAATCTGTCTCAAATTTTTGGATGATTTGAGGCAGATGTAAAGATAAATCAAGAAAAATATAATCAGATGGATGTAAAATAAATCAAGAAAAATATAAAAAATAACAAATCCGTATGAAATCTGTCTCAAATTTTCGGACAGATTTCAGACGGATGTAAGATAAATCAAGAAAAATATAAAAAATAACAAATCTGTGTGAAATCTGTCTCAAATTTTCGGACAGATTTCAGATGGATTATTGAAAAGACCCAAGATAAAAAAAATATGAAACCGATCCGTGCGAAATCTGTGGGAAATATTTTGGCGCGTTATTGGCACGAAAGTTTGAGACAAATTAGAGTCGGATTGGAGACAGAATCTCATTGAAAATTACATTCGTCTCAAATCCGTCTGAAATGTTCATAAAATTTCATACGGAAACATTTCCGTCCAAAAATTCCGTCTGAAAATTCAAGTTTTCTAGTAGTGCGTCCCTTGAAATAGGGCCTAGTTCTTTTTCTGTCCTCTTTTAGGTCATGGAAATCAACCGACTTACACTATGTGCGGGAGGCCTTGGATTCATGAAGCATGAGTGGTCCCATCGACTACTGCATCGAGTGTTTGAAGTATATCCAAGATGGATCCGTTATTCTTGTCCAGTGGTGAAGAGGAAATCATCGTCGACAAAGCCCACCCACGAGTACCTTATGTGGAAAGTACGAGCAGATGGAAGATGACTCGCTACGTAGTTTTGAGGTATTGAAGTCGAGAGAACAAGAAAAGGAGCCCCCAATGAAGAATGTGAATGAAGTAGTAGTCGCATCATGGAAAAGAACGGGTATCAAAGAGGAAAAGGCCTAGGGCCTCGGTGCAAAGGATCTCTAGGCCAATTGTAGCGGCTATGAGAGAAGGAAGGCACGGATTGGGGTATCATGCCAACCTGGCGAAGGGATGAAATTCATGACTCTTGAGAACAAGGAAGAAGAAGAGCGCGAGAGAAAGTATCTTCCCTTTCGGCGGGGACTTTCCCGATGAATTCTTGAAGATCTCGAGTCCCATAAAGTCATTTTCCCCTCACTTCACTATCAGCACACTTGAAGAGGAGGTTGGGCCGAGAACCATGTCATCCATCTCCTGCTAGCAATGAGGTTCTCAACAATTGGCAATCGGAACCATTTGTTGATGTTATTTCCATAAAGTAATTATCTTATTGTACTAATTATGCAGCGATGTTTACTTTCTTTGAGACATGAATGAAAATGTAACACTCATGTCTGGTGTTTTCCATTTAGTTTCATCGTCTCTTTTCTCTCTCTTTCATTTATTTATTTTGTTTAAGCTTTTTGTCATAAATAAGACCCTTGCCTATACTTCTCCTATTCCCGACTTTTTCTTCCATGAATACTTCTTCCACTAAAGATTTACCTCAGGAAAGGAACTTTGAAAACTCATTTATTGATTCCCTCGCGGCCGCTGATGAATACGACCTTGAGTCCGATGAGGAAGAAGAAGACATTGAAGAATTCATAAAAGTGGTGAAACGGTCGAGGAGGAAGGGATGAGCTTGAGTGATGAGGTTACAAAAGTGATCAACATGGGAGGCAGGGAGGACAAGAAGGAGTTGAAAATAGTGGATAACCCAGAGCGAAGAGAAATGGTTGCACTATTCAAATAGTATCTGGATGTGTTTGCATGGTCCTACAGAGATATGCCAGGTTTAGATCCTGAGATAGCATCGCATAAAATTCCCTTATACCCAGATGTGGCTCCAAAGAAGCAAAAATTAAGGAGAATGCATCCTGAGATGTCGTTGAAGATCAAGGAAGAAGTGACCAAGCAGTTAGAGGCTGGCTTTCTGGAAGTAGCTAGACACCCGGAATGGGTAGCTAATATTGTTCCAGTACCAAAGAAGGATGGAAGGGTCAGAATGTGCATGGACTACCGAGACCTGAATAAGGCCAGTCAAAGGATGATTTCCCCTACCTCATATTGATGTCCTTGTAGGCGATGCGGCCAGAAGTCATAGGTTTTCTTTCTTGGGCCGGGTGTTACAGGTACAATCAGATCCTCTTGGACAATGGATAAAGAAAAGACAACTTTTATCACTCCTTGGGGAACTTTTTGTTACAAAGTGATGCCTTTTGGATTAAAGAATGATGGGGCCACTTACCAACGTGCTATGGTAGCATTGTTCCATGACATGATGCATAAGGAGGTAGAGGTATATGTTGATGATATAGTGGCTAAGTCCAAGGAAGGAGAAAGCCAGGTGGCAGTTTTGAGAAAGTTGTTTAAGCGGCTAAGAAAGTACAAGTTGCGCCTCAACCCTGCAAAATGTACTTTCGATGCATCCATGAGGAATTTACTCGGCTTTGTTGTCGGTAGGGAAGGAATAAATGTGGACCCTAACAAGGTAGAAGCAATACGTGACATGCCGGCACCTAAGAACGGCGAGAAGTGCGGGGTTTTCTTGGAAGATTGAATTATATTGCACGCTTCATTGCAAATCGGCTAGCACATGCGAGCCAATCTTCAAACTCCTCAGGAAGAGTAATCCAGGAAGATGGTATGATGACTGTCAAGAAGCATTTGACAAGATAAAGGCATATCTACTGAATCCCCCAGTGTTGGTACCGCCTACTCAAGGTCGTCCATTGTTACTCTATCTCACCATACTGCCAACCTCAATGGGGGCAATGCTGGGACAACATGATGAATGCGGCGGGAAGGAGCGGGCAATTTACTATATGAGTAAAAAGTTTAACGCCTATGAGGCTCGTTATATGGCAATCGAGAAGACTTGTTGTGCACTAGTATGGACCTCCAGAAGACTCAGACAGTACATGTTATATCACACCACTTGGCTAGTTTCTCGAATGGATCCTTTGAAGTATATCTTCGACAGTCCTCATATCTCCTTAAGAGTTTCTAGTGGCAAGTGATATTGTCAGAATTTGACATCAAATATGTGACTCAAAAAAGTCCATCAAAGGAAGTGCGATTGCTGACCATTTAGCGAGAGAATCCTCTTGAGGATGGATGACTGTCAATTCGAGTTCCCAGTTGGAGAGATAATGTCCCTCGAGGAAGATGAAGAAGCGGGAAGATCTGTGGAAAATGTATTTTGATGGAGCAGTCAATATGCATGGCGAGTGGTATAGGGAAGCGGTGGTTATCTCACCAAATGGCAAGCAATACCCGATGGCCATAAAACTAAAATTCGAATGTACAAATAATATTGCGAGAATACGAGGCATGTCTTTGGTGGATTGCAAATAGCACTTGAAGCTGGGTATAAAAGCAGTTGAAAGTCTTGGGGATTCAGCCTTAATAATTTACCAAGTCAATGGTGAATGGCGGACCAAGGACTCAAGTTCATTCAGTATAAGAAATACTTGACTCGGTTGATTGCCAAGTTCGATGAGATTACTTTCTCGCATTTAAGTCGAGACAAGAATCAATTTCTTTGATGCTTTAGCCACACTAGCTGCCATGACCAAGCTGGATATCCATATCAATGTCCAACCCATCCAAATTAGAGTGCAAGATGAGCAGGCGTCTTTGTGCTCATGTGGAAGGAGAACACGATGGTAAGCCTTGGTACCATGATATCAAGCAATATCTTGAGGACAAGGAATACCCGGTAGATGCGAGCAAAGTAAATAAAAAGATCATCAGAAGGCTGGCTATGGCCTTTTTCTTAAACAAGGAAGTCTTGTATAAAAGAGAATATGATGGTACCCTACTCGGATGTGTGGATGCTCGTGAAGCTAAATTGATCATGATCGAAGTTCATGAAGGAATGCATGGGACTCATGCCAATGGTCATATGATGGCTAGGAAGATCTTGAGAAGTGGTTATTATTGGTCTACTATGGAGTCAGATTGTGTGGAGCATGTTCATAAATGCCAAAAATGTCAGATGTATGCAGACCAGGTTAATGCACCCCCGTTTCCACTGCACAATTTAGCATCCCCATGGCCTTTTTCGATGTGGGGAATAGATGTCATCGGTCCCATTAATCCCAAGGCCTCCAGCGGTCATTGTTTCATTTTGGTGGCAATGGACTATTTCACTAAATGGGTAGAAGGCTGCTTCATATGCCAGCATAACTCAAAGGGTGTTTCTCAAATTCTTCAAGAAGGATGTCGTCTATAGATCACGAGATCCCGAGAGAGGATAATTACAGATAATGCTTGCCAATCTTAATGGTACCAGAGATTCAAAAGTTTTGCGATGGTTTCAAAATCAAACACACAATTCGGCTCCTTATAGGCCTCAAATGAATGGTGCGGTTGAAGCATCAAACAAAAATGTCAAGAAGATCGTTGCCAAGATGGTTGTAAACTATAAGGCTGGCATGAAATGCTGCCATATGCTCTACATGCTTATCGGACTAACATACGATCAAGCACCTTTGGCAACCCCTTTCTCTACGGTGTATGGGATGGAGGTTGTCTCACCTATCAAGTAGAACTCCCTTCGCTAAGAGTCTTGATGGAAGCAGATTTAGAAGAATCCGAGTAGGTGAAAACTTCGATATGAGCGAGTTGAACATGATAGAAGAAAAAATGTGGCGACTATACATCACGGGCAATTGTACCAAAACAGAATGGCAAGAGCTTTCAATAAAAGGTTCATCCTAGAGAATTTTGAGCGGGAGATCTGGTTTTAAAGAAAATCCTCCCTAGTCGGGGAGGATGCCGAGGAAAATGGGAAACAAATTATGAAGGCCCTTATATTGTCAAACAAGCATTCTCGGGAGGTGCTTTGATTCTACAAAACATGGATGGGGAAGAGTTACCAAGGCCGATGAAACTACGATCTTTGTGAAAAAGTTCTACGCTTGAAGGCCCGCTAAGTTGAAGACCCGAAAGGGCAACTTAGGCAAAAGTTAGGGCAAAGGACAATGAAAACAAAGGAAAAGAAAAGGCCCGCTGGGTTGAAAACCCGAAAGGGCAACCTAGGCAAAAGTTAGGGCTAAACGCAATAAAAAAAAAAAAGAAAAGCAAAGGCCCGCTAGGTTGAAAACCCGAAAGGGCAAAGAGACCTTAGGCGAAAACCTGCAAAGGCAGCCTAGGAGGAGGATGCGGTGCAACATAGCAAGCACTCACCACCTTTGGGGCAATTTTACCCGACTGAGTATACTAGGGCCAAATTGTTAAGGAATGATTGAAGATGATGTGTTTGAAGATTCATAAACGGAAGCCAAGATCTGCGTCATCAAAAAGCTGTGGGGAATCAATTAAATGAAAATCAAAGGACCAATACTAGGGCAAATTTTATGTGATTCTCGTAATTTTCTTTACTTGTCTTTGTTTTTAAGATCTTCATAATCCCTTTCGTAATTTTGTTATTGTCTCTTAACGAGCTAAATTCTCGTATTAAGGCAAGAGGTTTTTCTTCCACACTCCCCTATCGTGTTCACTCTCATGTTCAATCGCTATGGTCATGTCTCAATAAAAGTAAATACAAGTTTAATGGTATGATTTGATAATTCTAATGGTAGCACCAATGAATGGTTTAAACCAAGAGGACTCAATACTTCAACTTCAATGGAAGAGGTAGCATGCCTTTGGACGACAAAAGAATGATGCAAATAAGCTTGGGAGGACAAACATAACATCCACCTCATAAGTTATCAGATTCTTGGGTGACCAATGTTGTTAAAAGAATGAGTGATGCCTCGTCCCAGAGTGGCCAGTGAACAAGGGTTTTGGTTGGTGGAAGTTTTTCCATGGAGCATTTGGTTCCATTTGTCTTCAAAAGGAAAGGATTCTCATTCGTTTCATATTATTGATTGAGTATTCTCGAGCTCTAAGGCTCACCGCAATTTTATTTTCGAGCTCTAAGGCTCACCACGTCTTTATTCTCGAGCTCTAAGGCTCGTTGCGAGTTCATTTTTGAGCTTTGAGGCTCAATGCATTTTATTCTCGAGCCCTAAGGCACATTGCAAGCTTATTGTCGAGCTCTAAGGCTCACTTTGCAATTTTATTCTCAAGCTCTAAGGCTCATTGCATTTAATTTTCTGTTGGACGAAGGAGGTTCCGTCCATTACATTTAATTTTCTGTTGGGCGAAGAGGTTTCATCCATTGCATATTTAATTTTACATTGGACGAAGGAGGTTCAGTCCATTGCATGTTTATTTTTTGTTGGGACGAGGAGGTTCAGTCCATTGTATTTAATTTTCTGTTGGATGAAGAGGTTCAGTCCATTGCATGTTTATTTTCTGTTGGGACGAGGAGGTTTCGTCCATTGCATGTTCATTTTCTGTTGGACGAGGAGGTTCAGTCCATTGCAATTAATTTTACGTTGGACGAAGAGGTTCAGTCCACTACATGTTTGTTTTCGAGCTCAGAGGCTTACTGCATCTTTATTTTTTTCGAGCTCACGAGGCTCACTGCATTTTTATTTTTCGAGCTCGAGGCTCACTGCATTTTATCTTGAGCTCCGAGGCTCACTTGTATTTTATCTTTGAGCTACGAGGCGCGCTGCAATTTTATTTTCGAGCTCGAGGCTCATTGCAATTTTATTTTCGAGCTCGAGGCTCCTTTGCATCTTTATTTTTGAGCTCCGAGGCTCACTGCATTTTATCTTGAACTACGAGGCTCGCTGCATTTTTATTTTCGAGCTCTCGAGGCTCATTGCAATTTTATTTTCAAGCTTTGAGGCTCATTTGCATCTTTATTTTTGAGCTCTCGGGCTCAATGAGTTTTATCTTGAGCTCCGAGGCTCGTTGCAATTTTATTTTCAAGCTCCGAGGCTCTTTGCATTTTTATTTTGAGCTACGAGGCTCACTTGCAATTTTATTTTCGAGCTCTCGAGGCTCAATGCATCTTTATTTCTTGAGCTCTGAAGCTCACTTGCATCCGAGCTCGAGGGCTCACAACAATTTTATTTTCAAACCTCCTCAAAGACAAAATATATGTTCATCTTTCTTTACTTGTTCATTACTACAATACATGAAAAGTCACGATTAATCATGTCTTCTAGTATGCAACAAGTAAAGAGGGCAAATGTGAACACCCATTTTTGTCAGTCTTTTATTTTTATGATATTATGCTTCAAGGAGGCTGATAATAGTAATAAAGAGAGAAAGAAGAAAAAGAAAATAATAAAGAAAGGAAGTGGGCTTATAATCAATTTCTTTGTTGGGCGGAGTGGTCTCGTCCAGTGCATTGGACTTCTTTGTTGGGCGCGGTCCAGAGCCATTCCATTGGACTTCTTTGTTGGGCCTTGGTCAGGGCGATCCATTACATTGGACTTGCTTGTGGGCCGGGGTAGTCCGTCCAGTCCATTGCATTGCCAATGGGCGGGGTTGCCCCATCCGGTCATTGCATTTGCCAAATGGGCGGGGTGGCCCCGTCGATCATTGCATTTGCCAATGGGCCGGGGTGGTCCCGTCCATCAGCCACTTGCCAATGGGGCGGGGTGGCCCCATCCGATCCATTGCTTTGACGGCTTGATGGGCCGGGGTGGTCCGTCCATTGTTTTGCGCTTGGCGATGGGCCGGGTTTTCCGTCCATTGCTTTACACTGGCGATGGGCCGGGGTGGTCCCGTCCATTTCTTTGCACTTGTTGTTGGATAGGGTAGCCCCGTCCAGTCCACTTGCAATTATCTTTTCTTTTTTGGGACGAGGAGGTCAGTCCGGTGTATATCTACTTTTGCATATCTAATTTTTACGTCAGGGACGGAGAGATTCAGTCCCTTTGTAATTTTATTTTCATCTTTGAAGGCTAAAGAATAAAGAAAGAAGAAGAAGAAGGTAATGAAAGAGAGGGCGAAGAAAAGAAGGAGACGAGGACAACCAACAAAAAGGGAAAGAGATTGAGTTACTTCTCCTAACCCTAAAAATATCTTAGAAATCAGATAAGACCTCTTTTCCTCCTCCACCCATTGGTCCTTCCTCTTCCTCATTCCCCCCTCATCTTAACCTAGCAGCCTTACTCCTAGCCCTAAAAAGCCATCATACACATCAGGCAAAACCCCCATCTCCTTCTCTTTTCAAGCATGCAACCCTCACATCAAATCACATCCTTTCCACTGCTCACATCGCCCCCATATGAACACACGCTATTGCTGTTCACGCCGTCCCCATCTGAACACACGCTATTGCTGCTCACGTCGCCCCCATCCGAACACACGCTATTGCTGTTCACGCCACCCCCATCTGAACACACGCCATTGCTGCTCAAAACCACCCAACCCTTGGATTTCGTACAAACCGACCTTGAAGCCAATGGAAAAGAAGCAAGAAGCCCTCTCCTCTGTGTATAAAAGGAGAGGAAAAAGAGGAGAAAAAGGGGGTGCGGATTTTTCGGGGAAAGGACTTATGGTCTAATATTTCGGTGTGAGAAAAGAAAGAAAAGGGAGAGAGATTTCTATCTAACGTTTTCTTTGTAAGGAAGAGAGATTAGAGATCTGAGTTTCCTTTTCTCTTCCCTATTACTAGAGTGGTTAAGAAGGAAGAGCTGAAGGGGCCAGTAAGATTGAATGTAAAGACTTCGATCTTGAAATCTTATCACTGAGAATAAACAAAATCACTCTTATTCTGCTCTCATTTGGTAACCCTTGTTCTCTTTGTTGATATTATTTCAATAAGTTTCTCGTGACATTCTTATTTTTACGTGCCCATAGCTCCTTTGAATAAGTTAGCAAAAAGTTTCAATTCTACGTTTCATTTTTGTCCTATTTTCAAGAAGTAAAATCGTTTATTTTACATAAAAATAGAGGATGATCACTTGATCAAAACAATCTTTTTGGGTTGCCCTATGACAAGTGTCATGTTCAACCCTTCTGGTTTTTAAGGTTGCTTCGTGGACTTACGTGCCATGTTCAACCTCACATAGGTTCAATCAAAAATTTCCAGCTGAGGATGTTTCTTTCTTGAAAGACGATTCTTGGGTAAAACAAATATCTTCAAAGTTATTAATAATTTATACAACTAATTTTGGGTAACCATTTTGTGGATGTTCTAGGGTGCCGTGGGGTTAAGTCTCCATGCCTTACTTAGACATAATCGACTTCCGAACCTAAAGCTTTTTTTCTAAAGGGTTTCCAACTTCCTGAAATTAAATAAAGTTGGTGAGCGACTCCATGTTTTCTCTCTAAGAGGAAAAACCAGTCTTTTTTTCTTGGTACGCTCGGATGGCGACTCCTTAGGGACTTTCCAAGAGAGTCAAGCCCATAAAAATTGGTTTTGAAAATTTTTAGTAATGTGTAGCTTATTTGTTTTACCTTTTATGATTATATCTTGCTGTTTTTCTCCTTACAATAATTAAATGACAAAACTAAAAATGTTTTATTCATGTAGTTTTGGGTTGTCCTTTTGGTTGTGTTTTTACTCTTATTTAAATGAGAAGATTTAGTGGTACATACATTTTAACTCACGTTATTGTTATGTATGTTTCACTAACAGTGTTTTTGTTTCCTCCTCCTTTCTTTTCTTTTTCCCCATGTTTTAACAATAGGGTAGAGGACTTATAACCATTGTCATATATACCTATGTTTTTGTTTTGCAGGTTTTTCTTGTCTTCACTTTTATTTTTACTTTTAAGTGTCACGAGGTTTGTATGCCCCCTTTCTCACACATCACTATCACATATTGCACACACACTTAGCTCTATACCCGAGCTTGCTCAAAAACCCAAGGATTAGGTGGTGCTCTGACGTTGTTATTGAAGAGGTCTTGTGCCTCCCTGATACTTGTCAGTTCACCACTCAGATTGTACATGAGATCATGGAATAGTCATATTGAGAGGGTTTATCCCTACTTGTGGTTAGATTCATGAATCCATATCCTTATGAGGGCAATCCGGGGACCATGACTTTTAGAGGTCTAGGCCCGTCCCGATTTTCACTAATAGAAGCAGACCCGGTGGCCAACTTTGTTTAAAGTCCTAACCTTAGGGTGTGTCCATCCTTGTTTACATGGCTTAGGACAAAAGGGGACGTACTTTTCTTTCCTCTCTCTATCATCATAAGCATAAGTTGTCATGCATATTCATTGTGAATACTCACAAAACTAAGGGTGCCACATTGCTGCCTCAAACTTGAATGACATACTCAAATATTATTGCACATCTAATAGGCGTTATGTCATAATGAAGGTGATACATACCCATCAGGGTTTTCAACCCCGTTGGGTCCCATACGACATGAATCATGCAAGATATATTTACTTCACTATACTCTTTTTTTTTTTTGTTGCGTCTCTTTGTTGGAAGATTTTGGTATTCACCTTATAGCAAGAAAATGGAAAAGTTTGGTTCAGAGAAGAATACTAGCAACGCGAGCTGTTCCAAGAAAAGTATCAAGATCGATGTGACACTCAATGACGTGAAGAGATTATGTGAACTCAGCCAGCAAATGTCAGAAAAAGCATGCTCAGACTTTGTCAGCAAGTATGGCAGAATATTGGACCTATTGCGTATTCCAGTGGGAGCTCCATTGCAGTGCATTGACCCGATATTGGAACTCAACTTTGAGATGTTTTGAATTGCCTAACTTGGACATCACTCCAATTATGGAAGAGTATGCTTGTATGCTAAGGCTGCCAATTCAAAAGAAGACTCGCTTCTACATGTATTATGGCCAACATGTAGCAGATCGAAAAATAGCAACTCTATTGGAGCTTCAACCGAGCAGATAGAGAAAGCAGAAAAGGGAACCACCAAAGGGTTGAAGAGGCGATTTTTGGAAGGGTATCTCAACAAGTTGGGCCAGCAACAACGATGGGTTACTTTCAACAAAGCACTAGCCCTCATGATATATGGGTTGGTGCTCTTTCCTTTTGTACTAGATCCGATTGATCGATCGGCCATGGATGTTTTCTATAGGGTCAAAGAATATGGCGTAAACCTCGGTCCCCGCTATCTTAGCGAAACTTTCCTCTCCCTACAGGTTTGTCGCCAGAATCAACAAGGAAAGCTGCGATGTTGTGCGTCAATATTGTATGTCGGATCATGACTCACTTGTATGCTCGTGATAAAATCGATAGAACAGATGACCCGCTGAAAGGATTCACTAGCATGTAACTAAAGCCACGTAAGCTATATGAGTGGAAACAAGAGTTTGATCGGGCCGACCCATGGTCGTTTAGTTGGGCGTGTCACGTGGTATAATGGAGATTCAGTTGTATTCAGTTGTGGAAGTTTGTCAAATGTTCCATTGATGGGTCCCGGAGGTTGTGTATCATACTCACCGGCTTTGGTATGCGCCAACTCAAGTGGACACGGGATGAACCCCCAAAGAGCTGCTCGATGGGATATTCTTCCTATACCAAGAAGGTGAAGGCATGAAGAGTCAAGCGATAGCGGTAAGGTCAGCGTGGAATGATATTCATATGAAAGGACCAGGAGGAATTAGGAAGGCGAGTCATAGCTCACACAAAAAGATATGAAGCATGGAGAGAAGCAAGAAGAGGTTTCCCTCCAAGACCTGCATCCCCTCTCCATAAGGAAAATAATCCTCTTACCAAAGATCAAATGTTGAAAGAAATCGAAGTTTTAAAAGCTCAGATGAGGGTTTTTGATGAGAAGGACCAAGCTGCCGAAGTAACTATTGTCACGCTCCGAAGACAAGTGCAGAAGCTGAGTTCTGACTTGAGCATTTGAAGGGCGAATGCGCTGATGCCCACGAAGCCCCGAGTCGTACAAAAAGGGCAAGAAAAGACAAAGCAGAAACTCGGGAGTTCTTTGGCAAAAGTAGGATGTCAAGAGAAGATGCTTGTTAAACTTCAAAAGAAGAAAAAAGAGCTCGAGACAAATGTAGGGGTTTATGTTGAAACAATACATATACTAGAAGAGAGAGTTGAATCCCTGCAAGAATCCTTGGCCCAAACAGAAGTGTACTCTAATCGAGGATGGGATGATGCAGCCAAGTATCGCGAGCTACTAGCAGAAGCCAACATAAGAAAAGATTGGCTCAGAAACAAGATAAAAGACTCTGAAAGGGTTGAAGCTCAACGTCACGCAGAATGGGTAAATGGATGGAAATTAGTGGTGAAGGATGGAATGAATGAAAAGAAGCATGGAAGAGAAAATACGAGGACGTGATGGATAAGCTCCAATATCACACTTCCCAACTGGTGGAGCGGTTTGAAGAGGCATCCGTCCACATTCGTATAAACCATTTCCTTGGCTACAACCGAAGGTGACCGAATTCTTCAATCATTTTGGAAAACTTGCCAGAGGGTTCAGGAAAAAGAAGATGAGACTTTTAACATAGAACTTTGTAGACCTCGAAGAAAGATGGAAACTATCAATGTACTTCTTTTATTTTGATCAAAGACTCATGATTTGTATCAAAATATTTATAATGGAATGGAAGTTTCATCCATGTCTTTCGAGCATTTCTAGATGATATCTATCGAGGAGTACATTCTCCCTTAGATACATCAACAACATTTTTTACCCTAAAAGCGGCGTGTTTTACGTGTAAATGAGGGCGTTGCTAGTGCGAGTGTGGTTCATCGAGGAGTGGATTCTCCCATGGACTTGACACCAACTACATTCAAACTAGAGGGAACCATACCACTAGATTTGATTTCAGGATGGGTTTTCTTGCTATAGGTGTATACGACGGTCTTCCTAAGAGTACCCTCACAATTGAGCGAAGGATGATAATCGCACATGCATGCATACACGCACACAAAATTTTGAATTGGCTAATAAGTTTTTTAAAATGCTTTTCGAGAATCACGTCCTTACGAGGATTCCCGGAACCATTGTGCGACCTAGGAAAGGTAACACCAACCAAACCCGAGTTTCACGATACCGGATCTCGGACCAGGATGGCTGCCAATGCGTACGAGGAAGGGAGAAACCTAAGCTTTGAGATAGATGATGTGAGGGAAGAATAAGCGAGATGGCTGAAACCCAAGCAAGATTAGAAGCCATACTACAAGATATGAGGGAATCTCTCGGCATGCTTAGTGCAAACAAAGATACAATTGAACCTGGTAGGCAGCGGATTTCTTACGTGTGTAGCAGCACCAATGTTTTCAAACATTAGCACGGGTCACGTTGGGGGAGTGTGCGGACCCGACTAGACACATTACATGGCACCAATAACACTTCCCATTGCGAAAATGCCTATCATGAAGTCCGGGCTACACCGCACCAACATGGGAGCAACCACATGTATCTACTCCCACGACCCGGTGCGGGAGTCCAGCCGGTAAGGATAAGATGAGAGATGAATGGATGGAGAAAATGGAAGAGCGGATAAAAGCGATAAAAGGCTCGAGTACCTACGACCCTCTCTCCGGATAGAAGAACTATGTCCCGCCACGAGATATCGTGATCCCCAAGGACTTCAAGATTCTGACTTCTCCAAATATGATGGAAGTAGGAACCCACGATTTAACCTCATTAATTACGCCACCAAGATGGCAATCCGGTCCAAGGATGACAAATTCCTTATCAGCTTTTTTCCACGAAAGTTTGTGGGCCTCGCCTTAGAATGGTACCTTCAATTGGACCATTCCAAGATCTTGCGATGGGCGGAATTGGCTAACTTATTTATGGAGCAGTACAAATTTAACCTGGATGCAGCCCGAGTCGTGAACAATTGACTACGCTGCAGAAAAGAAGTGAGGAGCCCTTCAAGCAATATGCCCAAAGGTGGAGGGAGTTTGGCTGCAGAAGTTCAGCCCCAGATTGACTTTATCCGAAATGTGCTCATGCTTTCTAGGAACCCTCGGAGCACCTTTTATAGGGGCCGTGGCTGGGGCCGCCTACAAAGATTTGTTCGACTTGATCGCCGTCGGTGAAAGGATTGAATTTTTGGCAAGAGTGGAAAGCTCCCCCATGAATGACGGTGAAGGAAGTACATCCCGGAAGGGATTTCAACCAAAGAAGAAGGAAGTTGGAGGCGAATTATGTACAACACCAACAGAACTTCAATCCTCGGTACCAAGCACCCTATAACCCTAACCAACATGTCCCATACGGACACAAAACCCGCTTTACCGGTACAATCATCCTCACAAACCAACAACACGCAAAACCAAATCAGCAATATTCCTACCCCCAACCATATAACCTTGCCCGCCCATCGTACACCCGTTACTCTTCTGCACCCCCACAAAACCGCCCAAACTATCCTCCGCCTCGCCCTAATTTCCCAAACCAAGGACGTTTCCAAATTCCAAATCTGCCACCCTTCCCGAAATTGTCAATCTCTAATGCGGATTTATTCCAACAATTGTTTGATCGCCACTTGATTGCAAGAAACCCTGTACGTCCCTTAGAACCACCATTTCCTGCTTGGTACAATCCAAATCAGACTTACAAGTATCATATGGATGTCACAGGTCATTCTATTGAGGATTGCGAAGCTTTTAAGATGGCAGTAAGAAGGTTGATTGCTTGTGGGAGACTAGGGTTCGAAGAAGAGGTCGGGCCTAATATCGTTAAGAATCCAATCCCGAATCATAATGATGGAAATCGAATAAACAATTTGGAGGTAAAAGGGTCCCCAATTAGGAAGGTGCTAGAACTACGAGTGCCAATGCAGAAGATCTTCGAAGAACTGAAGAAGGTGGGATACAATATTGTTGTACCAGTGAAAATCCCAAGTGCAGAAAGGGGGTAGGCCAAGGATCTAAGGTGCGACTATCATCGTGGGCAAGTGGGGCACGACATCGAAACTTGTTGGGATTTCAAAGTCAGGTTCAGAGGTTACTCACCTTGGGGTGATTCAAGCGGACGAGTGCTGCGAGAGGAAGTCAATGTAGTTGAAAAAGTTGTACTCAAGTACCACCCATGAACAAACCTTAGGACCCGAAAGAGTCATCGTAAGGGTGAGCAAGCCAACTCCTTTTTGCTTATGCAGATACACATGCTTTGTCCGGTGGAATTATGAGCAGAAAGTTGAACCAAGCTGGGAGGCTGCGGGGAAGACCTCGAAGGCCTAAGTTACTAATATTGCGAGGGTGGAGGCATTACAAGGAGCGGGCGATGCTACACCAGGCTAGAAGAAAAATGATGAAGGAAGCCGAAGAAGAGAAAACTATGGATGAAAGAAAAGGGAAAGAAGAAGAAGAGTTTATGAAGATCATGAAGCAAAGTGAATATGATGTGGTGGAGCGATTGAAGAAAACTCGGCAAGGATATCCTTTTTGTCGGCTCGTCTTGACATCGAGAATTGCATCGCAAGGCATTATTGAAGTTGTTGAATGAAGCGTATGTCAAACCTGGCGTCACTCCGAAAAATGTGATAAATATGGTGGACCTAATCGGGCATGTCAACATGATTACTTTCTCGGAAGATGAAGTGGCCTCAAAATCCTGCAGTAGCACCAAAGCCTTACACATCACCATAAAGTGTAAGGGGTTTGTAATTGCAAAGGTGCTTGTAGATGGTGGTTCGGAGTTGAATGTGGTTCGATGTCCACCCTTGAGCAGCTAAATATAAGCGTGGCGGATTTGACACCACAAGAAATGATTGTGCGAGCCTTTGATGGGACAACGAGAGGAATCTTAGGAGAGATAACTCTGTCACTACTAGAAAATTGTGATTTTCGGGGCCGGATTCGCCGGATTTTAGAGCGAATTTGGACACTTTTCCTCCGGATTTTGGGCGGACAATTAATTTGAGGCGGATTTAGACGGAACACCCCCGTCAGAAAAAGCCCCATTGCAAATTAAAAATTTGTCCAAATGCCGTCCGAAATTAGTTCATGACTGATTTGGGAAATCTGAATTTTGGTTATATTGGCTTAATTTGGACGAATTTGACGGCGGATTCAATATTGCTATTCATACAAATTACGGGCGGATTTGAGACGAATGTTATGATATTATTTTGGACAGATTTCCCATGGATTTGATAATCATATTTAAATAATATTTTTTGATAAACAAATCATGTTTATTAATAAAAAAGGGCCAAACTTAAATAATTATGCATAGCAAATTAGGTACCTGGACTTGGAATCTAATATAATATAATAAAAAATAATTATTATTAAGGTACCACTCTAGACAAGTATGAAGCTTCAAATAAACAAAAACACAAAGTATCTTGAAATACAAGAATGATATATTAAGATTCAAAGCATTAAAATATCATTACAAACATCAAAGACATAAATTTATTCCTCGTTGTTACTTTGATCACTAAACTCTTCATCTTCATATAGCACATCATCCATCATCTCCTCCTCATCATCATATCATCGTCGTTGTCATCTAATCATCGTCGTCATTGATTAATTGTGGCCACCATCATAAGCGAGAAGGATGTTACTATAATCAAATAAAAGATAGTGAGTCCTTCGAGAAAGCATTCATCACCTTTGTAACAAGATAATAGACATTATAAATAATTTAAATAACAAGATAGAAAATATGGATATTCAAACCATTTGGCTTGTATTCACATAATGGACACCATCACATTAAGATACTCTCTACTCTTTTTAGTGCGGTTTCTCATGGTCTTCTCCTCACATGGCTAAACTACATAACATAAGATTCTACCATCTCTACCATAATAGGTGCTACCCCTACATTCTCTCTAATGCATTCGTTCTTAATTTTATCTTGTCTTGTATGTCCCCATGTCCAACACAACATCCTCATGCAGCCAACATTGAGCTAATGCTCTTGTTGGCTTTTTTTGCCAAACATTAACATAAAGCATCACGTCTCATAGTTGAGTGACAAACTTTTCCTTTAAAATTGAGAGGCACTTTTCTATCACAAATAAAACCGAAGTACTCCATTTCATCCACCTAGCTTGAATCTTATGTTTTACATGAAAAAATACTTGGCCAGTTTGGATTTTTAATGAGCAATATCTCAGATTTTCTTGGTTTTGATGCAAGAAGTAGCAAAGATAAACTCACTACATAATTACCACACTCCAACAAAACATGAACAGTTTCAAGAACCAACTTGTCATTAATAAAGGTAAAGGAGGAAACTAAAATTGGTTATTTTATCAATTAATAATCTTTGTTTACAAAATAATAATTGTTTAGGGTTAACAATTCATTTCACATTTCACAATAAGGATCGAATTATAATGGAAAGAAAGGATACGTAGGGGAAAAATAGTTTCTCGTTAAATGAAAGGTGTTACGTAATACACACGCTGTGTGAAGAAATGTGAACTTTAAGAAAAGTTCACTTGATCAGGGAAAATTTCACATTCATATTGGTAATAAAACATGTTTGATGTGTTGGAATAATATTGAATTAAAATTCAAAATGAGATATTGTGAGACCCGGTCAATTACATCCGGATTTGAAAGTCCCAACCTTTTTTTTGATATGCTTCACGAACTTCTCGCGGGAATTATTATGATCCTCATCATTTTGCGGATCAAATATGGGCCGAGATTCGGTGAACATCAAACATGTGATGCAAGGAACATATCAATTAAAGCCACACAAAATCCATCATGAAATCCAAACTGGAAAACTTGGATATATTAGGCGAAGCAGAAGGAAGAAAATTGCGGGAGTTGACTACTATAATGCGCCAAGTTTAGTTTATCCATAATAAATATATGGTCCTTTAACTTCCGGTGCAAGCGGGAGTGATAAAATGCCCGATTCCTAGTATGCAATGTAGTGATTAACAATCTATACTCATTTGCTATCCATGAATCAATGTATAAATAAGGTATTAAATTCCAGTGTCCTTATAAAGTAACTCTTCTAACATACCACGGACCATACGAGGAACCCACGATAAGTCTCGTTGTGCTCAAGCCTGCCTCCATGTCTTTGCAAGGGCTTTTCAATCTGCGCAAATGAACAAAAACATAATCAATTTCTAATAAAATCAGATTTGGGGCTTTAGGGTTCATAAATCAATTTGGGGAAAACTCATTCAAACTAAAGAATGATAAAATTAACTTAGGAAATCACTAATTCATAGTCCCAATTGCATAAAGCAAGGTTCAATTTCAAAATTGAAATCTGAAATTAAAGGGTTAGGGTTAGGGTTTGCAAACTGAATTGGGGATTCTTGAAATGAAGCTTAGTAAGGATGAAAATCACTCACCCAAACAAGAGGAATCATGAGTGGTGGCAGCCAAAGTCGGCCAAGTCGCGACTCTGGCGTGGTGGTGATGATGGCGGATCGTTTCACGGTGGTGGTGGCCGGCACGAGGCAAGCAGACCCAGCACTCGCGAGGGCGGAGAGCTCGTGCGTGGTGCGTCTCCTCCCACCCAGCGTGGCTAGGCGGCGCCAGCGACAAGATATTGAGTGGCGTTCGCGGCCGCGACGCGGAGGAGAGCGGACTGAAGCAGCGGCGTCGTCTTCTCCCCTCCCAAGCGGTCGAAGCGTGGCTGAACAGCGACGAGACGACCGGCCTACATAGCGATGGTGCGGATTGGACGTGGTTGAGAGGAGGAGGAAGATGATGTGGGGAGGAAGAGAGGTGGAGTCTGGTTTCATGTGAAGAAAGAGAAGGGAAAAAATAGAAGAAGACTTGTGGAGGGGAGAGAGTGTCGAGCACGATGGAAGAAAAGAAAAGAGAGCTTTGTGTTTTATTAATTGTCTTTCTTTTAGTTAGTAGTAGTGAATGTGTGGTTGAAATTAATTTTTTAGAAAAAGAATAATAATATTGACCCTTGGATTTAAAAATAATGAATGATAAATATATTTTAGTTAAAATTAGAGTAAAGATTGATGATTGAATTTAGCAACCAAAGAAAATCGATAATCCAAAATAAATCTCAGTTAACACTAAACCAATTTATTTTCAAATCTAAAATTAAATAGAGTAACATCTGAAGAAATAACTTCCTTTGAATGATATTATTTAAATATTTTCTAAACAAAGAATAATAGTGACAATAGCACTTAACATTATATTTCTGCAGCGTGCATACAACATGGTAATATGTGAGTGTTGTGCACTCAAATATTTTAAATGAGTAAATACAAAATTACTCAAACTAAATAGTATAAAAATAAACAAAAATAAACATCTAGATAATTAATTATTTCAATAAAATAGTGGACATATTTAATTATGTTTTGTCATTATAGGAACCAAACGGGTAATGTATAGGGACCAAATGGAGGGTACATGCGTATAGGGACCATTTTAATAATTTTTATGTATAGGGACCAAATCGAAATTCATGTCTCATTATGGGGACTAGTATTACTTTAGCAGTTTTTAGCGAGGAAGTGAAAATTTGGCGAAGAATTCCTTCGCTCCCTAGTGAAAAATTT
>JAUPTC010001347.1:0-25000 GCA_030762895.1 Sophora flavescens
GAGTCCTCACCGCACCGCGTACGGTAGGCCGAGCCGATACCACCAAACGCACTTTGTGCATCTTCCAACACCCTACTGCATCCAAATCCTCCACCAATATTACAACCACCATGGATGGCGGCAAGCCACACTCTAAAAGAGAAAGAACAAAACAACCTAAAAGGTTGACTCAGCAAAACTAAGGCGCCGAGCCGAACGTCCGAACCTACAATGGTAACCATAACCTAAAAGGGGAACAAAAACCCAAGGAGAAAAATAAATAAAGACTAAAAAGGCAAAAGCCAAAAATGTTGACCGTGGCTTAAATCACCAGAAAGTCGAAATGACGAACATAAAAAGGTAAAAGCCTAAAGAGGTTGACCGCATAAAATCGACTAAGTTAAAGTCTTAATGCCGAACCCAAAAGGAAAATCAAAGTCCTAAAGAGGTCGACCGCACTGAAATCGACCAAGTGAAAGCTGAAATGCCGAACCCAAAAAGGCAAAAACAAAGTCCTAAAGAAGTTGCCGTTCGAAACCGATCGAGTTAAAAGTCAACATTCAAAACCTACAAAGGCGAAACAAAGACTTAAAGAGGTTAGATCGATCTAAAATGGACCGAGCTAAAGTTGAAATGCGACCTAAAAAGGTAAACAAAGAACCTAAAAGGTCGATCGAGCCAAAATCAACCGAGCTAAAGTCAAATGACAGCCTAAAAAGGTAAACAAAGAACCTAAATGTTTGATCAAGCTAAAATTGACCGAGCTAAAGTCGAAATGCTCGGACCTAAAAAGAAAAACAAAGAACCTAAAAAGGTTATCGAGCGAAATCAAATGCCAACCAAGTGGCTGACTCGAGCAAAATCGAAACACCAACCTAAAAAGGTAAGCAAGAAAATCGAAATAGTTAACTACGCCAGGCTCAGCTCAAAAGATTTCCACGAGTGCCAAACAAACACCAAGCATAAAAGGCTAGTAAAAACTTGGAAAGTTAACTGAGAAATCCAAATGCTAAGTTAAATACCATAAAAATAAAAACATGGGAGGGCTGAGGACAATGTCTCCAAGCATGAAGTCTTTATCATTCATAGAGCAAAAGTACATGTGGCATAGCCAAGAGTACAAAATATCCTAAAAATTTCCTAAGTTGCTCACGGACATTCCCATGGAGCAAAGAATCCACCAAGGTTGGAACCAAGAATTTCTCATCTTCATGAGAGCAACCGAGGACGGCCCACAGCACTTCCGCGTCTGCTTCTCCTTCTCTCCCACAACCCGCTCTTCATTATTCTCCTCTTCCTCATCGAGCTTGAACAAAGGAACCATAACGACCATCCTTCTTAAAATCCTTGTCCACAACTGGCTCTCTCGAAAGATCGTAATCGTGAATAAAGCGCCGTATTTGTTTTATAGCACGTGAGAACCCAAAAACGCTTCCTTAATGGGCACTTCACTCCTTCAACTCGAACCAGGCTGCAATTACATATTTCTCAGAAGAAGAGACCTGAAGATTGTCAAGGGAAATCCTTAAAGCCTTGAAGTCCTCTGAAAGTCAATCCTTTCATTTTCTCTTTAGATCATGGAATCGAGGAGAGGAGCGGGTCTTCTCAAGTCGACATTTTGAGTTTTCACACTACCCAATTAGCCGAGCCCGCTCTCTTCACACATTGCCACGGCTTTTTCAAGCTCATTCCCAGCAACGCAAAGTCACGTAGTTTCAACCTTCATGCTTTTCACTTCTTCACATTACTAGAAAGCCTCGTGATTCGAAAAAAATCTGGGAATGGAGGAGACTCTGAGAGCACAAGCACAGCAGCTTCCATGCTCAAGCCAAATGGCCCAATTCCAAAGAAAAGCCGAGTATATGCCGGCTTAAGAACACGAGAACCACTAAAGGGCCCGAGATAAAATCGCTTCAGTTAAGAATAAAGCGGCGTAAGCCCAAAAAGGCTGGTCGAGTATTGCTCCCTCACACCGTAAAGTCGAGGTCGAGCATTTTTCCCTGCAATCAAAAACCAAGTCGAGGTCGTGTACTGCTCCCTCACACCTAAAATCCGAGGTCGACAATTGCTCCCTCAATCGAAAAACCAAGTCGAGATCGAGCATCGCTCCTCACACCGAAAACCAAGTCGAGGTCGAGTAATGCCCCTCCCCTCGCACTAAAAATCCTAGGCTCGCACAAAGACCTTCTCGCACCAAGATAATGTCCGCAGAGATCATGCATGTTGAGACCCAAGATTTGAAGGAAATCCCGCATTGTTCTGCCAAATAAGCCTAATCCCGAGTAAGACTCGTGGCTCCAAGACAAAACTCCGAGCAAAGGGTTCTCCTAGTAAGCCGATAACCCAAGAAAGACTTGGTTCTTCAAAACAAATTTTCGAACAATGCCCCGTGAATCATAATCCAAAGTCCTCGCACCAAAAAAGCGGTTAAGATATGCGGTTGACATTTAAGCTCTTTTCGCTTAATTTCAAGCTTAGAGCTCGGGGGCTTCAGTGGGATAAACGGATGATATTTTCTATTCTACACCAAGCTCGAAATTACGAGAGGAAAGATATTTCCTAGTCTACAACTTGATTGTGATACGTGAAGGACCCATATACAACTATTTTCTCATACAAGTTGGAAGAGCTATTAGGAAAGCTTATTCCGAGGCACACCTTCAAAATCATATAAATAATGACATTCAAGGTCAAGCTTTTAGTTAGTGGGCATTTCAAAACCCACTAGATGAAAGGTTAAGAGCTACTCAATGAAAGGCAAAGAGCTCTAGTTATAAAAAGCTTCAAAACCAAGCTACACTCTAAAGGTGAGTCAAGTTCAAACCTCAAGATAAGCATATGGAAGACATCAAAGGTTTCAACCGAAATACAATCCCGAGGCAAATTCCTAATGACCGAGTTTGAGCTTGATTTTACAAATGCCGCTTGAGTTCAATCATTGATAAGTTGAATCACAGCTACAAGATCTAAACTTGTCTTAAAAAGGCAAGATTGAAGTATCCTCTATTCGTAACAGTACCGTCGAGAGTGAAGTCGACCAATAAACTCGAGTACTACCCGAGATGCGAAACTCGGCCACCGAGCTTGATTAGCGAAGTAAGAGGATCCATACAAATCCCTGACTTTATCGATGTAACATCCTAAAATTCCAATATATTTCTTAATAAAAAGATTAAGATGTTATGGGGATTAGTGTAGAAAATTGTTAGTATAAGATTTTATTAGAATTGCTTATTGATTATTATAAAAGGACATAATATTGATTTGTTTTAATAAAAATAAATATGAAGAAAAAGGTGCAGCCAAATGCACAAATCTCTAATTAACTGAATAGGCATGCCCACATTGCACTTGATGGAATTGTGGCTTTTGCCAATTCAATTCAGGTACTTTGTTTTCATCTTAAGAAAAATATAATAAAATAAAAATATATAACAATAGCAAGCAAGTGAGGGTGGCCACGCTGCTGAGCAGGGCTTTAGGCTATTAGCCCATGATAACACTCTAGCAGATATTAAAAGAATTACGGTGAAATTTTAACTAAAAAGGAAATAGAGAGAAACGAAAGTTTTAACCGCCGAACCAGAAAATAGAGAGCGGAGCAGCAATTCTATTTGGCACAGATCCAAAAACATCAGTGGGAAGAAGAAGAATTTTTGCTAAAACGTTAGTATTTGTTATAAATAATATTTGAAGTTTTTGATGTCTACTAAAGATGAGTAAAAATACATTTTGATCACCCTTCAACGATATAATTAATTTGAGATTTCACGTGTAGATTTGTTATTCTGAAATATTAAAATATTTTTAGAGTTTTTGGTCTTGATTTGAGATTTTAAAATAGTTTAAGTTTTATATGGGTTCTTAAAAATATTTTAGTGTTGTTTGAGTACAAAATTGGGATTGCTAATTCCACTTTCATGTATGTCTTTTTTTCACACTTTGTCAAAGTCCAAATACTTCCTGAGCACTCATCTTCACTAACGATTCTAACATTTATTTATCAAAGTCAAATTTATGGAATCATGTTGAAATTGGAATCACACCCTATGTCCCTGTGCACGGGTTTATGGTTCAGTGCATTAAATTATTTTACTATTATTTTTATTCTAGTTAGACTTATTTACTAATGTTAAATTATATAAATATCAAATCACACTTTAATTGTTATTATTAGCAAATAAGTTTGATTGGTATGACTGATGATTGGTGGACATGCTTATATGTATTTTATGATATTATAATGATGAACGAGGTTATATGTATGTCCTGGGGTCAAGACGCATGCTCAAAATAGTTCTTGAAATATTTATATAATTTACTAATGTTAAATTATATAAATATCAAATCACACTTAATTGTTATATTAGCAAATAAGTTTGATTGGTAAGGACTCATGACTGGTGGACATGCTTATGTGTATTTTATGATATTATAATGATGAATGATGTTATATGTCTGCCTGTCAAAGATGAATGCTGAAAATATTTTTTGAAATATTATTGATGCGCCGGGATGAGATACCTCATTCCTGGGAAGCAGATGACAGTATACCTTCCCTGCTAGAGGAAGATAGATACCCTCCTTTCGAAGGAGATGACAGATACCCTCCCTGATAGAGGAAGACGGACACCCCTCGTAGAGGGAAGACAATTACCCCATTCTCGAGAACCAGATGACAGATACCTCCCTCGTTAGAGGGGATGATGTATACCCTCCTCGTTAGAGGGGAAGATAGATATCTGCTAGAGGAAGATAGATACCTTCTTCCTGGGAAGCGGGATGACGACACCTCCTCGTTAGAGGGGAAGACGATACTTCCTCCTCGCTAGAGTAGAAGATAGATACCTCCTTTCGGGAAGTGGGGACGACAGATACCTCATCGTTGAGAGGGGAAGCATGATACCTCCTCGCTTAGGGCGGAAGACCCAATATAGATACCTCATTCGGGACGGAAGACAAAGGATGTCATTGCATTTGTCATGAGCTCGTAGACTTAAAATTTGGGTAATTAAATAAAAAGATACTGGATAAAGATTGAGAATGTTTGGACACATATGTCCTTCATATGATCTTATTTATGTTATATGGACTCATATACATGGATTATTTATATTTGATGGTGTAATGATTTATACATGAATTTCATGAGATTCAGAAAGTATTTATTTTAATTCTATAATTTTTTTGAGATATAATATTTTGGAAACGAAATAATACCATAGATGTTTTTCTGTTACGACTCTACGAGAACAACACTATTTGCGAACCTTTTATTAAATTGTTTTTTATTCACGTGGGATTATATCTCATTAAAAGTGTTGTTTTCGAGCACGGAGGGACGCCATCGAACCGAAGAGGCGTGAAGAATTAATGATTCTATTAGTTATTCTTTTCTAGTTTGGTTGGTATTTTCTTAAATAATGAGCCGTATGTGTCCAGACACATTTATTTATTTATCGCTTGGTTTGTTAGTAGACCTCCTGGCTGGAGGCTTTTGTTTTTATTTGGATGTATGGTTTTATTATTATATTATTACTTTGGATACTTTATTACTATTTTAATTAATGAGGTATACTCTATACTCAAATAATTTTGCATAAATTTTTATGACATGTATTTTTTTAATTTAAATTTTAAAATGATTTTTTTTATTGAATTTATTTTGGGTTACTAATATAACGAAAGGTGTTACATTTATGGTATCGTAGTAGATCATTCTAAATCGATTGTCAGTAGGCGGGCTTTTTCAAAATAAAACTTGAAGATAGGATACTCATTAGAGTTATAATTCTCTGATTCTATTCTTTTGAATATTAGATTCCGATCAACCCATCTTGATTGGTGGTATGCACTACGGGCGAAACAACAGCGAGGGGAGAAAATGATGCACCCAGCAGCAACTTTGGCTAATGACCAGAGCTATGCAAGAGCAGATGAGAGATACCGGGACGTGCTTAACGTGGTACCTATGGATACAGCCCGCATCGACAAAGATAAAGGGGTTTGTCGTAGTTCAGAACAATAATTCGCCATTTTTCGAGGTACCACCGATCCCATTGAGGTGGAGGAACGCTTGTTGAAAATAGAGAAGGTCCTCCGGCAACAGGTGCTTTTGATGCCGTGGAGGTGGATTTTGCCACCATATGCTAGAGTCTGATGCATAGAATCGTGGAACCGGCAGTTGGGGGCGGTGCTTGCTCGGACGCCCCTATCTCGTGGGACAACAAGGAGGTATTTCTCGAGAAATACTTTCCACACAAAGATCCGATACGTAAGAGATGGAGTTTCTAGGTCACAGCCTTTGAGGATATCTCGATGGTCAATGTGAAAGACTACCATTTAATTCGGAGGCTTGGGGAGTCAGCAGAGTCTTCCTGCCTCCAGAGACTTGGGACAACTCCATCTTAGTGGAAAGCAAGTGTGGTGGTGGATGAGTGGAATATGGAAGTCCTGTAGAACGAGAAACCTGAGAGAAAGGTTTTTAGCGACTTTCAAGAGTTTTCAGTAAGGGTAGATATCAGAAATTTTTGAAGAATTTGCAACCCGCTCTACACCATCAACAAAGGGCAGCAGGGTAGGGAGTCAGAGTGACAAGCGCACCCAAAGAGGCAAAGGAGAACCATAGGATTGCCGTGGTCCTGCGAATCGTGACTACTTACTGACAAGTGTGGTAAGACAAGACACTTGCCGGTAAGATATCTGAGATGAAGTGGCAATCCAACTAAGGCCACAACCAACTGCTGGTAAAGTGGTCTTTATGCTCCAAATCATGCTATTATAAAATGTTCGATAAGACTATCTCTCACATTAAACAACCAATGTATAATAACTTCTTCCCACGAGTTCTTTTTTGTATGCTGTTTCGTCTCAAATGCTCAGTCAGAGGATCTCAAGGATACATATCATTATTCCTCTACGAGATAGAGGTTGATACATGGACGACCATATTGTGGTGGCGAAAGTTCCAGGATATTTTTCCTAAGGATGTCTTTAGCTTACTCCAACAGGAAGATTAGCACAGATCTATTCATGGAGTTGAACTAATATCTCAGAGAAGCCTACGGACGGCACTCTAGAGGGAGGAGAGTTTAAGAAATGGAGAAGTCAGAGAATGCGAATCTAAATGTAAACATTAGTGCTCTAAATTCTGAAATTGAATAGGTTGAAAATTACTAAAGACTCAAGAAAGTATTAGGCAAGCGCAACTTTTAGGTCGAATGACAACCTTTGATCAAGAGAATTTGTAGGTTGTCCGCTAATGGTCCAGTGTTGTTTAAGGATACGAAAGTTGTTCCTAAGGAGAGATTTCCAGAGAGAAGGTTATAGAGGAAGCAACTTGAGAACTTGAGGAAGATACTAGACAACATCATCCAAATCTTTTCAGTACATGACTTAGTGTTACATTACTTTAATCTTGTGTTATTTTAGGACGTATAACTCCTGGGACTTAAATTTTGGACAGATGGAGAAAATGTAAGATCCAAAATTCCAATATAATATTTTAATAAAAGATTAAGGTGTTATGGAGATTAGTGTAGAAATTTTTAGCATAAGAGTTTATTAGAATTGTTGAATGATTGTTATAAAGATATAATATTGATTTTTTTTAAATAAAATAAAATATTGTAATAGTATGTCAATGCACAAATCTCTAATTAACGTGGATAGGCATCCCACATTGCACTTTGATAGAATTGTGGCTTTTTCCAATTAATTTCGGTACTTTGTTTTCTGTCTTAAGAAAATAAAATAAAATAAAATATATAACAATATAAGCAAGTGAGGTGCCACGCTGCTGAGTAGGGCTTTAAGGATATTAACCCATGATAACACTCTAGCAGGTATTAAAAAGAATTAGGTGGGATTTTCTAAAAAAAAAAATGGGAATAGGGAGAAACAGAAGTTTTAGCTGCCGAACCAGAAAAATAGAGAGCGGAGCAGCAGTTCTATTTGGCACATATCCAAAAACATCAGTGACAAGAAGAAGAATGGGTGGTAAAACGTTAGATTTGTTATAAATAATATTTGGAGCTTTTTGAAGGTTTATTAAAAGTGAGTAGAAACATACTTTGATCACCTTCATCGTATAATTAATTTGGAATTTTTACACGTAGATTTGTCTATTATGAAATACTAAAATATTTTTTAAAAGTTTTTGGTGAGATTTTTTATAATAGTTTAGATTTTATATGAGTTCTTAAAATATTTTAGTGTTGTTTGAAGACAAAATTGTGATCGCTAATTCCACTTTCATGTATGTCTTTTTCACACTTTGTTAAACTCCAACTACTTCCCTGAGCACTCATCTTCATTCACGATTCTAACATTTATTTATCAAAGTCAAATTCATGGAATCATGTTGAAATTGAATCAAAATTTTGTGTCTCTGGCGCACCAATTTATGGTTCGGGTGCATTAAATTATTTTACTATTATTTTTATTCTAATTAGACTCTTATTTACTAATGTTAAATTATATAAATATCAAATCATACTTTAATTGTTATTATTAGGAAATAAGTTTGATTGGTATGAGTTATGATTGGAGGACGTGCTTACGCGGTATTTTATGATATTATAATGATAAACGAGGTTATATGTCTTATCCTAGGGTCATGATATATGCTCAAAATATGTTTTAGAATTATTATTGATGCGGCGGGATGAGATCTTCTCATTCGGGAAGGGGATGATACCTCCTTCCGGGAATGCTGATGACAGACATCCCTCGTTTCGTTAGAGGAAGACAGTGACCTCCTCGTTGGAGGAAAGACAGATATCTCCTCATTAGAGAGAAAGATAGATACCTCATTCCAGAAAGTGGATGATAAATACCTCCTCGCTAGAGGGAAGGCGATCCCTCCTCGTTGGGGATAAGATATATACATCTTTCGGGAAGGGGATGATAGATACCATGACACCTCAAATCGGGTGTCACTTGTTACCCATTGGGGAAAATTAAATAATTAAATTGCTGGTTGCTTCCGATAAAAAGATATTTTATTAATAAGCAGTATTCTAAAACAAGTGGTAAGTATGAACACCCGTACATGAAATGTAAACATCATATATATATATAATCTATCCAAATGATTCGTAGTTTAGTACAAGAAACTAGGCCACCGTGATGGCCATTAATAAATGCAGTCACGTAACATACCGTTAACAAGAAACTAAGTAAAGCAAATAGGGAGGGTCCTAACCACGCATCAAGAGGTGGTGGCTCTGAAGCCAAATACAATGGACCGAGATAGAATAAACCACAAAATATACACCCTCATGCGACCACTACTAATGACTAAAAATAAGACTCCCACGAACACCCCACAAGAAGAGCCCTGTGATGGGTCCACGACGCTCCGCCTCATCGGGAGAGCGGGAATCATAAATTCTGATCGTCATCAAGCATGCTTCGACACCTCATCAAGATCATCGTCGTGATCCAAGACGCGGTACACCGGGTTCATCCTCCGTACTCCCTCAAGGTCCTCTCACCTGAAGGCCGGCTCCTCGGGGGTAATGGTACCCCTGTGAAAGGTGCTCGTGTGGTCAGCCCATCCATCTGCGAGCACGGTAAGTAGTAAACAAGGTGGTGGAGAGCAATCCTCCTCGTCTCAATTGTCGAACTCTGCGACATGGTTCGTCCTCGGCATTATCTCTCCAGCTGTTATCGTCCATGATAGGCCTCATGTAGACTGGGGTGAATTCGCCCATGCCTCGCATTCCGCGTATTTAAGATCTCAATATCGTCAGTAATGGGAGTCCCAATGGGATGTTCGGATCATCTAAACTCATGGATATACAATGGATGCCGAAAAGTAAAGAGAAATAACAAGAAGATATGAAGAGCTGAGATACCAATATATGGATAGATTACAATAACTATATTCTTGATACATGCATCACATCAACATATTAACATTTACAAATATTAATAGATAAAACAACAATATCATATCAACGGTGTCATACCCGTATAATCGCTTTTATAAAAATTAGCATGACACTTCAATATTATGGTTCCTATAAACTAAATCTCTTACGAGATCCTTTCATCTTTCTAAGAGTTATCAAACTCAAGCTCACTGGGCATCACCGTCTTGACTAAAGTCCTGCTTGGACATCACCGCTTGAATTATATGATAGCCCCCTGCTTTGGTATCACCAAGGGACTAAAGTCCCACTTGACATCATCGGGGACTAATAGCCCCGCCGGAGTATCACCATCGAATTAATAGCCCTTGCTAGGTATCACCGGGACTAACTCGGTGAGGCACGCCTCGCCTAAATGCATGATGAAAAAATTGCTAAAGATGTTTTCTTTGTGTTCAATCTCATTTGTTGTCGAAGCTTCCAAGCTAACGATAATTCATAATTTTCATCACTTGAAATTACTCAACATCAACACGGACACGCACGAGTGCTCAATCACGGCACCTAGACCGATGCATCGACTAAGGCTTGGGTCACAGAAAAAAACTTACAATCTTACCCATGTTTTATTTTCAACATGATTAGGACTCTTAGTCCCCAACAATGTTATTTGGACACTGGTCCCAACAAATAACGAGATTAGACCATCAGCCCATAACATCATGATTAAGACCCTCATCCATAATACTTAACATGGATCAAAGATCAACGCGCAGATTATAGAATACTAGGCAGGTTCGTGAACTAGATTCGATTTTCACTGTTTACTTTTCGTTCCGTGAAAATCAAATACCAAAATAAAACCTGAGAACCTATCCAAGTTACCGAATATTTTGCGAAAGATTTCTTTAGAAATCTTTTCATGGGAAAATCATTTGTAAACTATTATAAGAAATCCATTTCTCTGAAATCCTTTCTTAAATCATCTATTTAAAGTCAATTATTTTCCAAAGGCTTTTCCTTCAGTAAAAACACATATTTTCTAAATGATTTTCTCTTGTACAAAAAAACTTAGTTCACAAGAAAATAATTTCCCTTTAACTTGAAATTTTTCTAACTCAAGTTCCAAAGTTTTATCCTTCCCAATAAATACAGTGTAATCAACTACTTTCCAAAACACATACTTACCAAAGAACATTTTAAATCAACACCATCACTTTCAAAGTTCTCTTTGAAGCTTATTTAGGCTTTTAATCATATGATTAGTCGAGCTAGTATTAACGTCAGTTTTCCAGACATCAATCAATATCATCATAATCTCACCAACAATATAACAGCTTGATGACAGTTCATAACATATATGATTCCAATACTTTAAATCAAGTAATGATCAACTTCAAACAAGTTATCACAAATGCTCAAGTATACAAATCATTCAAACTTTGATTCAATATAATAATAATATTTAAATAAATGAGTAAACCACATAAACATATGCACAGCTATGGCTGAATATCCCCCAGTGTTGTCCCATACCTTTTGTGAAGGTAAGTGATCACCTGTTGACTAGTTTTATAACTAGTAAGACCATGATTTTGCACTAATTATTCGAGTTTCGATCTCGCGTTAGCCTGATTTGGATTTTGTCCTCGAAAACATTTTGAGTTTCTTAAGTAATTTAGGATATAGTTTTTGAGTCAAATAAAGCATTCATCGCTATCTCATGTTTTCGAGTTAGGAGGTGGCAGCTCAGAGCCAGGGAATGAAGAAACAGTGGAGAATGCAATTGGAATGTTCGCCACGTGAGAGGATACTCGCTCAGAGGAGCAAGACCAGCAATGACGATAATGTCATCCTTTCCGTCTTGTCTCGCTGATCAACACTCCGCCACGCCAGCTGAAGGCTTTGTTCGGAAGAGAATGCACCATTTATGTCCGCCTCATGAACCATGTCTCGCTCGTGCACCTCGAGGACCGAAGCCATGGCCTTCGTCCGATACTACCATCAGTAATCAGAAGAATTTTCATTTCTGTCTCGCCGCGAAAATCCAAATTCAAATCGCCATTCTTAATATTCGTCGCGAGAGGCTGCTTTCTTTCGCGAGGCGTGCATATTTCCGAGTTATGGTTGCCGTTTAGGGCAGATTAGGGGAACTTTTTGATAATCTCCGTTTTATGCACTCTTCAGTTTTGTTCGTTTTCATGGAGAACTAATTCCATAGATTGATCTTGAGATTGGTTTCGTTACACCTTGAGGGTTCTATTGATTCCCATTTAATTTGCTTTTCCTTTTCAATATTTTTTCCTATATGTTTGTTGGCTTAATTCAAGTTATATAGGATTAGTCGATTTATTTCGATGATGATATGTTCCTTACTTCAATCACATGATTAATTCGGATATATTCAAATCGTGGTTTGCTTAATTCACAAGTGGCTCAACCGCTTTGCTTAATTAGGAATAGGAACATATATCTCTGGAGAGCAACGTCATTGTTAATTTTTACATCGAGTGGGGATTAGAATCACAGGTTTGGGTTTATATGAACTGATGATAAGTGGGGAAACCGAGAAGTAGATTAATAGTTTATATCTTATTCGATAATCACTTTTTTCCCTCGCCGCTTCTAATTTGAATTTCAAATCTTCAACCCCCCCCCCCAAAAAACTATTTTCGTGTGCACAACAACTCCAAGAGTCCTCCGAGAGACGACACGGAGCTGCGCCCTCGCTACATTAAACCACTGCTCTTTTTTTGACACTGCCGACAGCAAATAAAAAATTGACGCTGCTGCTCAGGGGACTCTTGTTCGCTGTTCCTCGCATTTTCAAGCTTTTTCTGTTTTTCACGAACTAGTCTGGCTACTAGGTCTACTTGTTCTCACGTGATTTTGATCCCCCGAAATGAAAGAACTTTGCACACACGTCAGAGAGCACCGGGCTGAAGCACTAGTAGTACTTCTAATTCGAAACTGTTTCTAACAACATGGCTGATCAAAGAACATCAAGACAATTTGCTGCCCCGATGTTAATTATAACCGGTCCGGTATCGGTATGCTAATGTGGTTGCTTCCTTTGAACTAAAATCTGGTTTAATAAGCACTTGTTACAGAAGGTTTAGTATCTTGCAAGTGAGAGATCCACACAGCATCTCCAGGACAATCAGTTAGTTTTGCTTCTACACCTTTGAGACCTAAGAATAACCAAGACCATATCAGCCGAGAGTCTTCTCTTTACTTCATGTATTGCACAAGGATTGGTTATACTACCTGAGCCAAAATCATAAACCCGAACGATTTGAAGAAAGTCTTCTTAGAGAGGTACTTTTCCGCTTCCAGAGTTGATCAATCAGAAGTGAGACATGGCATTAGGATGTGTCGCAAACGAGTCATTCGCCAGCACGAGGAGATTCAAGAAGTGGTATCTAGTTGCCCTCAACACGCATTTCGAGCGCTCCTTATTTAGTATTTTACGAGGGTTGCTTCCCGATGGACCGAAATATTTTTGATGCAGCCTAGTGGGGAGCACTTGTTGATAAGACCTCAAATAGCCGCTAAGCAAAGCTGGACAGAAATACGCTACTAACCTGCTAGTCACACCAAAGCACCATGGAAGCAAGGAGCGAATGAGATCCAGCGGGTTCTTCTTCCAACAAGGCCCTCGAAACTTAATCGGACGCAGCTCACCCTGCTGGTGAAACAACGCTTGGTACGGATAAGGTTCACTGCCAGGTTGTCAGGTGGCATTTGCACCTTTCCGAGCACCGATCGATGTGGCCTCATTCTCGGTGATTTCCAGTCCGTCAATGATTTGCCTCAAGCTTATGCAGCCAATCTTTACAATTAAGGGCAACAATCGAACAGTACAACAACATTCCCAACCTTTCTACAAATAAGTACCACCTCAATCGAGGAATCCATCCAAAACTTTTTTATTTGTGGACTCATCCACACAAATGTACCGATAGCACCACCTCATAGAATTCTCCCCAAGTGACCACCTTCAGACTCTTCTCGACTCTTCACTAGAGGACTCGATCAAGCAATGATTTCAGCACCTAGCTTTCAGCAAAGAGACAAATGCTAGTATTCACTTTAAAGATTGGACGTATTGGATGCTTCTGTTACCGATAAATGCCATGAAGGAGTTTGAGCAGATCCTTTATCCACTACCCGCACAAACAAGGCAGGAATCCTAATGCCTCCAAGTCCTACGTGAAAAGGATTTTCTTATTTCCGGAGATCCTGTGAAAGTTGCGGGTGAGGCAACTCCTAAAGGATAAGTAAACCGTTGAGGTAACACCCCAACCTTTCGGGTTGTCACAACTCGGTAGGGACACACCACCCCCTTCCCACAAAGAGTGTTCAAGAATAAAAATGTTGCTTGAGGGAAGACAAGGAGAGAGTAGATCCTGATGTTTAGAAAAGGCTGTGAACATCTGTGCTTCTGATGTGATCAAGGTGTTCCGGGTTACGCAAAGTTTTCAAAGATTTACATTTACACAACAGGAGGGTCATGGTAATGTTAGGTGAATTTGGGGCAAAATGTTTCACCTCATTCAACCTAAACTCGCGCCCGAGAAGCGGTTATAGTTTTTTGCCTCTGCCAAAGTAATGCCATTGTGGCGTGGGCACCCAGGAACTTTGCTATTCCATGCACCATTTGGGACAAAGAATTTGAAAATTCCACGGTTTGATTGTTTCACAATGTCATGCCCACACAACAACCCACCTTTTGGTCTTTTCCAAGTAACATGCTGTGTTTACTATTCGCTATAAACAGGACAATACTTCAGCTCACAGTAGAAGATGGGCAGGCAAAGTTAATGAGAATTGATTTCTGCTGATTTTTACATCCTCGACATGGCAAGTGGAAACAAATTCAAGCTAATCACTTCGATCACTCGCGCACTGCTCATGAAGACAACAAGGGACAAAGATTGATGTTCACGATGGAACCATGTCCATGGAGTTTGGTGACATTGTGGCAAAATTCAACATTTTTGATGCTTAAGGAAGCACCCTGGAAGCAGCTGACTATGTTTTCAAACTGTAGCTGTTTCTCTCAAATTGTTGATGAAACTTATTTTATGATTTGGAAGCAAAGACCAAGAATTTCTCCCTTCACTTGCTTATCACCACCCACCGTGGAATAACCAACATGGGAGTTCAAGTCGCCGAGAGACTGATTTTTGCACTCTGAATACGAAGGAATCCATGGCCAGCCCAAAGAGACAACCCTATTTTTACTGGGAACTTTGCTGACAGGCCGGGCAAGTGATAGTCATCTTTGACCAACGAGAAGAGAAGTCCGCGCACTTATGGGAGGACACCATGATTGTCGAAGGCCACTTTCATGCTTATGGTGCATAGCATGAGGTCCTAAGGATCATATTGCATTTTGGCATTCTCGTCAGACACAAACAAATGGGTCCCAAGGAACCGCCCAATGAAGTTTTTTTATAAACCTTCCTTTCCTTCACTTTACTTATATTTGTGTTTTATTGAGGACAATGGCTACTATGTGGGGAGGGAACCACCCTTTGTTTTGTTGTTTGCTTTTTCTTGCCAGGCCGTGTAGATTGTGGCAGCCTTGTCTATAGTTTGATCGGGTTTTTGTTGAATTTGCATAGATGGATTGCATGATATGTGTTGGACTGCTTTCCCCTAGGTTTTGAGAATTGAAAATTGACCCTTATGTGAAAAATTAAAAATTAAATCCTAAAATATTCTCGTTATAATCACATGATTTATGATAAGTTTTGGGGTGATATGGTGCAACACTAGTGGATCGGGAACTTGGTCAAACAATTTGCAAATGTCTGTGTGAGGATTTCAGCCCCAACATATTTTCTTTTTTATTTTAATTGTGTGAATCACTTTCAAGTTGCACTTCTCAATTTGCTGGAAACTCTTCATGGTTTGCATGTTTACGGTGCTTGCATCAAATGATTTGAAAAATTTTTGAATTAGCTACTTGGCCTAAATTGGAACCATCCCTAACGCACGTTCCTAGTTAGCCCTGTTGAGCCTAATTAGCTCGTTGTTTCTTGATAACCTCATGTTATAAGCCAAAATCTGAAAAAGCATGTTAACCCACCTTAGATTGGTGGGGATGGATCCTTAGCAAGACAAGGTTCATAAAGGTTGTCTAAAAGGCGAGATATGATGTGTTGTTTGGGATCGAGAAAAGAAAAGAAAATAGTTGAGCCAAAGGCAAAAGAAAGAAAAAAGAACAAAAACGTCAAAAAGGGATATTAGAGAGAAAGGCCGCAGTCACCCAAAAGCAATATTAAAAATGAAAAAACTTGAGTTTTGAAATTCAAATTTATCAAAATTACCATGCACTCTTAGTTGCTAGACTTAAGCCTAGTACCTTGAATATCCTACCTCAGCTGTGCCCCATTACAACCTTTAAAGACCTTTTGATGTTGCATGCATGTTTTTCGTGAACCTTGTTTGAGATGAAAATCAAATTCACGGGAAAGGTTTTAAAAGTGAAAATTGAAGAAATTTGATAGCCTAGACAACTGAGCGAATGAAAGAAACATTAAATGCCCTTGTGAGGAAGGCGATTGTTTGAAATTGGTGATCTCCTTGTTTGTAACTTGGATCTTCAACTAGATTAATGATTGCATGATGTGGGACTCTCAATTGTTTAAAAAAGAAATGAATGTTAAAGTTACATTGTTGCAAAAGTGGGGGAAAATCAGGAGAGTGTTTGTTGAAAGTGTATGAATTTGTGATGAATTACTGAATCCTTTAAAGCTTCGAAGTTTCAGTCTTTTTTTGAGTCTTGGTTTTGATTAGGATCGCTGTTTAAGTTTGGGGTATTTTTGATCTGTTCCTAAGTTAACTAGTTTTTATAACTAAGTAAAGACCATGGCTTTTACACTAATTATTCGAGTTTCAATCCGTTTTAGCCCGAGATTTGGGATTTATTGTCCTCAACAACATGTTGAGTTTCTTAAGTAATTTAGGATATTTTAGTTAGTTTTCTTTTGAGTCAAATAAAGCATTCCTTGCTATCTCATGTTTTCAAAGTTAAGCAGGGCATCTAGAGGCCAGAGGAACGAAGAAATCAAATTGGAGAATGCAATTCCGGAATGTTCGCCCTGCGAGAGGATACTCGGCTCACAGACCACACGGCTGAACAGCATAATGTCATCCTTTCTCCCACGCCACAATCAACACCTCGCCAAGGAAAGCCAGGTGACTATGCCAGGAGAATGCAACCATTTACACATCTGCGCATGCGAACCATGTCTCGGCTCGTGAGCCTGAGGATCGGGACATCACGTCCGTGCGCCGATACTCATCAGGCGTAATGAGAGAGACCCCTATTCGGCCTCGCCAGAGGCCACTGTCGCCTCGTGAGAATCCAAATTCAAACTGGCGCCATTCTTAATGTTCGCTCACAGAATTTTGTTCCTTCCTGCGAATATAGCGCAGATCTGTAGTTACAGTTATTTGTTTAGGGGCAGATTAGGGCACTTTTTACAATTCGTTTGGCGAATTTTCCTAAGTTTTGTTGCGTTTTCCATGGAGACCTAATTCGCTAGATTGATTTGTTTGGTGATTGGTTTCTTGCACTTGAGGTTCTATTGATTCCCAATTCAATTTGCTTTTCCCTTTCAATATTTTTCCTATATCTCTTGTTTTTAATTCAGTTATATGGATGAATCTTGATTTATTCGATGATCATATGTTCTTACTTTAATCTTTTTGCTAATTCGCGTATGTTCAAATCGTATTTTTAATTCAGAAGGGGGCTTAATCCGTTTCTTAATTGGAATGAACATATCTAAGTAAGGAGCAATTCGCTTATTAATTGTTGCTATGATCGAAGGGATTAGAATTCGCCCAGGAGCTTGGATTTATAAGGAACCGGATGATAGTGGAAAGCGAAACATTAGATTAATCGTTTTATCTTATTCGATAATCACTTTTTTTTTGCTTTCTCGTTTTCTAATTTGAAATTTGAAATCTTCTCAACCCCCCCAAAACTGATTTTTGTTAAAAACAACCCGAGAGTCCCTTTTGACACGATACTTTCGAGTTGCTGCTCCCTAGCTAATATTTTTCAAACCACTCGTTCTTTTTGGACGCTGCTAAGCGCTAGCGTGTGTCATAAAGGTACGTGATGTTGAGGAAAGTTGGACTGCGTAATGTCCCACTACTCTGCGAACAAAAGTCTGTGTTTATGAACACAAAACCACAGAGTTAAAAGTTAACCAAGAACACTTAAACCAAGAAGGTATAGATTCGGACATGGCGAAAAATAGGGTTAGAGGTTTTCAAAAAAGAATACAAATCATGGATTAATGATCCTTAAGTGCCCAGGAGTTCATAACCAAGGTTCACTTTACAAAGATGGAACAAGATTCCACAAATACATGCTTTAGGGTTTCCGCCCTTTAAGGAGTGTAGGTGAGGAAATTTCCAACCTTGCTAAGCTCTTATATTTAGTAGTTAGAAGATTACCAAGTATAAATTCATGATCATATTTGGAAAATGAAAACAAAACATCATAGGTTCACAACCATCAGGTTCGCCATCATAGGATAAATAGGTTAGAACTTTAAACTTTCAAATCTCTGGACTTAGTATCCAAATGTATTGAAGGAGCTTAAGTCCACGATCATATTGAAAAAAAATAAAATGAAAAAACATCCTAGGTTCACAACCATCATAGGTTCGGCCATCATAGGGATTTAATAGGCTAGAAATCTTTAAACTTTCCAATCTCTAGACTTACATCCAAATGTATTATGGAGCTTAGGTCCAGATCATATGGAAAATGAAGCAAGGAAACATCCTAGGTTCATAACCATCACTAGGTTAGACTATCATAGGTAAATAGACTAGAAATCTTAAACTTTCCAAGACCTTTAGATTTAAGATCAAGAGGTACCTAGAAGCTCAAATACATGATCATCTTTCAAAAGTTTAAAACCAAACTGGGCAGCACGAGGCAAAGGCAAAGAAGGCTTGAATTGTATTTGTTAATAATTTTCTAAACAACCTTTCAAACAATTTTTGCACACAAGGAGACAAGAAAGGTACACGCACAAAGAAAAAACCTTTTAAAAGACTTTAACTACAAGCAATATCAAACACCCACGTAATTAGGAAAAACAAATAAAGCCAAGAGATAAAGAGATGAAGGGTTAATCACACAAGATGTTTTATCCTGGTCTCCCTCTTTCCAACCAAAAGGTACATGCATTCCCTTCTTCTTAAAGGATTTTCTCCATTATTATCAAAATAGTTACAGCTAAGTATTCAACACCTCTCCAAAGTCTAGTATTTCTTTCTACCAAGCCTCTTCAAGCTCTAACTTCCTAACAAAGAGATTTAATGTTTGATCTTTTCTTAACTCTCTAGTGTTAGATTATGACGCTTAAGATGACATGAATATTTTCCACAGCGATTGTTAAGAAATAATGTTTCTTGCTTTCTCTAAAGAAATAATTTAGCACAGTGAGTGTAGTTTTACAAAGTTGATCTAAGTAAGTTGTGATATCAAGAATTCTATTTTTCAGTATCTCAAGTCTCTATTTTATAGTGATCTTCTTCTTCACTTGTATTTCTTAACGCTACTTTGAATAATTCCGTTTAGAGATATCATTTATCAGATATCTCTGGCAATGAAAGGTAACTTGATTGGGCGATGATGAGTCGGACTTTGGTTATATCAGTAGAGCATGAAATCGGGAGGTTCCACCACTGAAGTATTGCAGTCGTAACACTTGTTGTTCCTCCTGTGGTATAATCTAGCTTTTTCTGCCAAAGTGGTGCTTCATTACAAATCGTTGTGCGATCTTATTGTCGATTCTGCTTACATTTTATTGGTACTATGTTTCTTTTACAACAAGGTTAAGGCATTAAAGCTTATAAAACAAATGTGAAAGAAACACAGTCTTTAGTTATATGGGAGACTCGTCGTTTCAATATTTTATTTTGCTCTTAGATTACGTGGCATATCCTTTGTCTATCAAGTCATGAACTTGCTATTCCTTAATGAGTTATAAAGATCCCGTGGTGACGTGGCGGTGAGAGTTGTCTACTAGATTACTTTATTTTTTAGTTCATTTACTTTCTAATTACTTTCATAGCTATGGCAAGATGGATGCGCTCATATCAGTTCTGACTTCTTTGTTCTAACAAGTTATTTTGGTATTCGTCTGAAGCATTTCGGTCTAGTTCCATAAGAAAACCAGTCTACGAAATTAAATAAACAACAAGTACTTTACCAAGATTCAGCCCGTGTAGGGGTGGACACAATGATTTTTCAATGTACTTGTCTCTCATTTACTTATATTAGTATTCCTGATAACTAAAGCACATGTTAGATCTCAACTAACCAGCACAAAATTTAATCCTTGTTATAGTATCAAAACTTAGAGATTAATTAAATCCCAAAGCCACTTTGGTTCCGAAATCTCCCTTTTGGTGATGATAAAATCCACTAAATTTGAAAAGCAAAGTCTAAGAGAAAGACTGCGGTATACCCCCAGACAAAGCATTTCGGAAATTTTTCAGCGGAATAAAGCAGTAAAACACTCGTATAAGCTACTATATGTGATTTTGAATATCATACTTAGAAAGTATATATATGAATAAATAAACATAAGTATCATAGCATAATACCAAATAAGCAAACCTAGTAATGGACATTTAGCAAGTAGAAAAGATGAGAGTCATAGATAAATATTAGTTTTTCCCAAAACTGACTTTATATATATGAATATAAACAAATCTCTTTTCTTTCACATTCCCCCCTCGTCATCGCCAAAAGTAAGAAGGGACCATCATTATCAGTATAAGAGAAAAAAATAAAAGGTAAAGGTTAAGCAGGAAGAGGTGGAGGGGAGGGTTCTCGTTTCACTCTTTTCTTGTAGTCCATGAGGAATTCCACATTTTTGCTTCAGCCCTCTAAGTCTGGAGCCATTGAAGTTTGAACTTTCTGTGACATCCTCCCTTTATCTTCTCACTCATCTTCTCAACTTTCTCATCAACATTTTGACCCTTCCATCAACTATTTTTCCAAGAACCTCTTCCAAGATTAGATGTAGAGCTCATTTTCCTGAGCTTTCTAAGCACAGACTCTTGAAATGTGCTTAGTCTTCTGAATGATCACGAAGTGGTGCATCAACAATTAGAGCTAATCATAGAAATTGTTTTTCCAAGAAACGCACGATGGTGAAGGGGATTTAATAGATCTTCAAAACAACAATAGTGGCAATTTGTTTAGGTTCTGCGGTTAAATGAGTTCCCTCGGGGATAGGCTCACATGTGGTGGAGGAATTCCCGAGACTTCCTTTTGCCCATCTGATGGGTGTAATGATTCACACCCTACATAATGTGAAAGCCTTTAAAGATCTTTATAGATCATATATATAAAGTTTGAAAGACCACACTTCCCTCCGACCTTAGGAATATTTTCTCTTCTTGGGCAGACTAAGTAGGAAGATGCCTCTCTTGAAAGCGGCAGATGTAATAATATGAGATTTTACAATGAAAAATCAGTACCTTTCTGCATGTTGATCGATAAACTAATGGATTCCAACACGCCAAAAAAGAAATCCAGTATTGAGTAGTCAAAGTTTCTGGTCAGCATCCAGCGTTTGATCCAAAAAGTCCTCACCAGAATTGTTTTCATGTCATCGTCCTTGTCCTTATTTAGATCAAACATTCGTACCTGGACAGATCCCTGCAAGGCATGATTCCAATCAATTTGCTTCATTATGTCTCATCCCAGGATGTTTGGGACAAAATGTGAGTCTATCACTAAACGCCCGACGTTTCCAGCATCATAGATGAGCTGATCCAGAAAAGTAGAGTCCTCCCATGAGACTGGGATGCTCCCAGGCACCCATTTTGTGTCCCTGGCATGACTCCTTGGAATATGCTTAGAGGATCTTCTCACACTTTCCAGGGATGGTAGGAAGATTTTCCTTTAAAAGGTCAGTCTCCCGTGACGGAGCGATGACATGTCTCTCTCAACTCCTCAAATGAGGGGTGAGAAAGCGAGAGGTTTGAGAAGTGTTGGGTAGATTTTTTTGGGGAAGCTGTTTAGGGGTAGCTGAGGACCTAATGGCCCCTAAGTTGTTATGGCATTTGAGTAGGGGCACATTTTTTTTTAATTTTTAATCGTGAGGCGAGGTAGGTACAGGGGTTCAACGGAGTGGATTGATTTCTTTCTATACTCGGGTAAAGAGGAACCATCTGTCTTAGAGATCGTGTTCGTGTTCGTGTTGGTAGCATGAAACAAAACTTTCCATTCCCTGTTTACCTTGGCCTAATCCTCCCATTTTCCATCATAAAGCAGAAGTTCGGGTAGGGGAAATAAGCGTTCCCGGAGTTTCTGGGAAAGGAGCACTATGGGAAATGCGATCATGCGGTGGATGAACCAAGATCTTCGCAGCGATATGTTGAAATCTCGGAGTGGCTATTTGTGTTGGTTGGGTCAAATATGTGTGGAATGTACCCGTTATCCGGGTGGAGACAGCACATCAGCAATACTAGTTTCTAAACTAACTTGGTGGCACATCTACTCTATATCTGACAGAGATCACTATGGGAGATGGTTATCTTAGAAGTCTTAGTTGATCTGGATTTCTGTGCTAGTTGCCTTCTAGATTTCGTTGGAACGAGAACATCCTCAAAGAGCAGCACAGAGGTCTTTCGCTTCTGAATAATTGTCTTGATAGAATGGTGTCCTCCCATGCTTCCTCATCTTCATCTGGAGAGAAGATATTCTTTCTTGCTTCTTGGCGCTTTTTGGAGGCATCATAAGGTTCCTGATAACAATGCCACCACTGTCTCTTCAGGGTGCCTTGTTGTGGTAAATGGTCTTTTGTCTAGTTATCTTTATACTCCTGGACTTCAAAATTGTTTTGTTCCACCATCTATTTCTTTAGTTTTTCATGAACTCCCCTTTGGCCATTCAAGTAAATGACTGTCACTGAGGGTTCATGTTGATATATTCATTTACCAAAGTTTACACGATGTTGGTTTTGGTTGCTAATATCACTAGCTTGCCTCCTCGGGAGTCTGTAAGAAGAATCATGAATTCCCGAGCCTGAAAATCTTGGAAAGTTAAGATGGTAAAAATGAAATCGAGTCTTTCTTATTCATCACAACGTTTCTCGAATCTTCCGTACAATTCCTGGAAGATTGATCTTTGTTCAGGTGGGAAGATCGCAGAGGCAGAATTTGTGGAGACAGGAGAGGGTTGTCTGGATCCAACCTGGAGAACCATCTGGTGCCGAGAAGCTGGAAGCGATGCAACAAGTTTCATATTTCAACGACTTCAAGGAAGGAGAGTTACGACTATATCTTTTTCGCTTAAGCGGACTTAATAGTCTAGAGCCACCCAAGTCCTCTTCTGACGTAGCAAAAACTAAGCACTATGAGCACAAAAATTTGTATCCAAGGATAGTCTCTCCCGAGACCCACAATCTTTTTCTTAGCACCATTCGAGAAAAATTGAAGCTCGGTCCACTGGACGTTCTCCAAAATCCACCTGTCCAGGGTTTGGGAAAAGACGAGAGACCTTCTAAGAAGAGTCCTCCCCTTCCATTGCGATAAACATATCTGTTATGTGTCAAGATTGTAGTCTTCATCACCGAGTAAATGATGCTCTATCGCAGTTTGAAGCATATACGTAAAGGTCAAGAAGGAGCCATTTGAGGTGATCGAGGCCTATGGTTTGAAAGCAGAGAGGAGGGGAGAGGGATGGCCCGAGAGGTTAGTGGAAGTGTGTGTTTTTCTCCTAGGGAAAGATTACTTTTAAAGGAATTTTTGAATCTCAAAGGTTAAAAGAAACTTTTGACATTAACATGTCTTATGAAAAAAACGACGTTGGTAACTTGGAACTATAAAAATGTCTTGACGGGGATTGATGGAAGTCTTGACTCAAGAAAGAGAATAAAGGATAAATTTATGTCTTTAAGATAAAATAAAATGCATTTATTAACACAAAAAATGCTTAAACACAAGACAGATGTGAACTCGAATCGAACTATACAATGGATGCGGTAACCAGTATCCTGGACACGTCATATGGATGTGCAATACAGTATGCATAGATGCACAACTTTAATAGGTATTAGATCGAGGCATATGGATAGATGCATGATTATGAAAAAAAAATTCTTCTCGAGGCTGGGGACGCTAAATTAATTCACACATAATACATAATAAGCTCCCTAATAAAGACAAATCTGTTCTCTGCAAGAGTTTAAGTAAAAGATATCTGCCCATTGATGGTCGAGATCTACAAAATTGAATATCAATCACACCTTTTACACATAATCCCTCGTAAAATGATGTTTAATCTCTACGTGCTTAGCTCTAGAATGCAAAATTGGATTCTTAGATAGATTTATCTATTGCAGTGTTATCATTGGCCATAAGCGAATACTACTCACAAATACATTGTAGTCCTCCAATTGATATTTTCGATCCCCGGAGAAGTTATGAGCGCCAACATGTAGTGATATATACTCGCCTTAAAGAGCTTGATAAAGCAATGGTATTTTGTCTTTGGCTTTGATCGGCATGAGACAATATTAGCTCCAATGAAGTGAACATCCTCCACTATGCTTTTTCTTTCAATTGTATCTCAAGCATGGTAAGCATCAGTTGAAACACTAATCTATAATCTTCATTTTTCTTAAAAAGCCACAAACCAAGATTAAGATAATGCTTTTAAATATCTAAAATTTCTGTTAACCTGCTGATAAGTGAGATTCTCTAGGATCAGATTGAAATCGGCACAAAACATACACTTGAACATAATATCAAAGCCCAGACGCAGCAAGATATAAGAGAGATCTTATCATACCTCTGTATACCTTTTGGTATACCTTTTTCTCTTTATCATCTTTGCTCACTACGGGAAGTGTGGTGCAGGGAGTATTCATTGGTTTACAATCACATCCATCAAACTTCTTCAAAACCTCTTTTTGTATACTTGGTTTGGTGGATTAGCACCTCGTTAATGCTTTGTTTCCACTTCTTAGTCCAAGGAAGAATTTCAGTTCTCCCATCATGCTCATTTCTCAAACTCTTTCCTGCATTAACTGGTAGAGAATTCTTTGCATAGTAGACTCATTAAGTACCACCAAAAATAATATCAT
>JAUPTC010001348.1:0-25000 GCA_030762895.1 Sophora flavescens
TTTGTCTCTCTTTGGTTCTAGATTGAGCCACCCCCGATCTTATCAAGAATCCAAGATTCTTGTGGCGATCTTCACTAGGCTTATCAAATCCCCTTGGATTTGTGGCGCCATTCCACCCCTAATCTTCACCCATTTGCTTGTTTCTTTCTTTCTAAGTTATGAACACAATTCTGGTTGGTTTAAAATGAATGATTAATTCAACCTAAGATCATCAAAAGGCAACCTATCCATTTGGTTGTCATCAGTTAACCATGGGAACATGGCGTGAGGGTCAAGGGTTAACCATGGGATCATGGCGTGATGGTCAATGGTTAACGATGGGAATATGGCAGAGGGGAATGGGTTAACCATGGGATCATGGCGTCAGGGTCATGGGTTAACCATGTGATCATGGCGTGAGGGTTATGGCTTAACCATGGGATCGTGGCATGAGGGTCTAGGGTTAACCATGCGATCATGGCGAAAGTGGGTCATGTGTTAACCATGTAACCATGGTAAAGTAGGTTATGGGTAATCAAGGGATCATGGCATGTGGGTCATTGGTTAACCATTGGATCATCTTTGTGTCGGTCATGGTAATTAACCAAGGGATCATGGCATGAGGGTCATGGGTTAACCATGGGATCATGGCAGAAGGGTCATTGATTAACCATGTGGGATCATGAGGTGATGGTTATGGGTTAACCAAGGGGTCATGGCGTGAGGTTCAAAAGGTTAACCATGGGATCATGGCATGAGGATCATTGGTTAACCATTGGAACAAGGAGTGGGAGTCATGGGTTAACCATGGGATCATGGTGTGAGGGTAATGGGTTAACCATGGTATCATGGCGTGAGTGTCATGGGTTAACCATGTGATCATGGCGAGATAGTCATGTGTTAACCATGGAATCATGGCAAGTGGATCATGGGTTAGCCATGGAATTATGGCATGAGGTCATGGGTTAACCATAGGATCATGTCGTGAGGGTCATGGGTTAACAATAGGATCATGCTAAGTGGGTCATTCGTTAACCATGGGATCATGGAATGATGGTCATAGGTTAACCATGGGATCATGGCTTGAGGGTCATGGGTTAACCATGGGATCTTGGCGTGGGGGTCATGGGTTAATCATGGGATCATGTCATGAGGGTCATGGGTTAACCATAGGATTATGTCGTGAGGGTCTTGGGTTAACCCATGGGATCATGGTATGTGGGTCATGGGTTAACCATGGGATAATGGAATGAGGGTTATGGGATAACCATGGGATCATGGCTTGAGAGTCATGAGTTAACCATGGGAACATGGCATGTGGGTCATGGGTTAACCATGGGATCATGGCGAGGTCATCGGTTAACCATGGGATCATGGCGTGAGGGTCATGTGTTAACTATGGGATCATGGCGTGAGGGTCATCGGTTAACCATGGGATGATTGTGTGAGGTACATAGGTTAACTTTGGATCAGGGAGTGGGGGTCATGGGTTAACCATGGGATCATGGCGTGAGGGTCCAGGGTTAACCATGGCATCATGGCGTGAGGGTCATGGGTTATCCATGGGATTGTGGCGTCAGGGTCTTGGGTTAACCATGGGATTATGGGAAGAGGGTCATGTGTTAACCATGGGATCATGGCGTGTGGGTCATGGGTTAACCATTGGATCATGGAGTGAGGATCATGGGTTAACCATGGGATCTTGGTGTGAAAGTCAAGGGTTAACCATGGGATCATGGCCAGAGGGTCAATGGTTAACCATGGGAACATGTCATGAGGGTCAGGAGTTAACCATAGGATCACGGCGTGAAGGTCATGGGTTAACATTGCGTTCATGGTGTGATGGTCATGAGTTAACCTTGGGATCATGGTGTGATGGTCATGGGTTAACTATGGGATCATGGTATGAGGGCATGGGTTAACCATGAGATTATGACGTGAGGGTCATGGGTTAACCATGGGGATCAAGGTTAGAAGGTCATGGGTTAACCATGGGATCATAGCGTAAAAGTCATGGGCTAATCATGCGATCATGGCGTGAGGGTCGTTGGTTAACCATGGGATCATGGTGTCAGGGTCATGTGTTAACCATGGGATCATGTCGTGAGGGTCATGGGTTAACCAAGGAATAATGGCGTGAGGGTCATGGGTTAACCATGGGATCATGGCGTGAGGGTCATGGGTTAACCATGGGATCATGGTGTGAGGGTAATGGGTTAACGATGGTATCTTGGCATGAGTGTCATGGGTTAACCGTGTGATCATGGTGAAAGGGTCATGTGTTAACCATGGAATCACGGTAAGTGGGTCATGGGTTAGCCGTGAGATCATGGAATGAGGGTCATAGGTTAACCATAGGATCATGGCGTGATGGTAACGGGTTAACCATGGCATGATGACGGAGAGGTAATGGGTCAACCGTGGGATCATGGCATGAGGGTCATTGGTCAATCATGGGATCATGGCCTGAGGGTCATGGGTTAACCATGTGATCTTGGTGTGAGGGTCACGGGTTAACCATGGGATCATGGCGTGAGGGTCATGCGTTTACCATACGATCAAGGCGTGAGGTTCATGGGCTAACCATGGGATCATGGTTTGAGGGTCAAAGGTTAACCATGGGAACAAGGCGTGAGGGTCAAGGGTTAGCCGTGGGATCATGGCGTGAGGGTCAATGGTTAACCATGGGAACATGGAGTGAGGGGAATGGGTTAACCATGGGATCACAGCGTGAGGGTCAAGGGTTAACCATGCGATCATGCAAAGTGGGTCATGTGTTAACCATGTAATCATGGTAATCAAGGTTATGGGTTAATCAAGGGATCATGGCATGTGGGTCATTGGTTAACCATTTGATCTTGCCGTGTCGGTCATGGATTAACCAAGGGATCATGGCGTGAGGGTCATGGGTTAACCATGGGATCATGGCAAGTGGTTCATTGGTTAACCATGTGGGATCATGGCATGTGGGTCACGGGTTAACCATGGGATCATGGGGTGTTGGTCATGGGTTAACCAAGGGACCATGGCGTGAGGTTCAAAGGATAACCATGGGATTATGGCGTGAGGATCATTGGTTAACCGTTGGATCATGGAGTGAGGGTCATTGGTTAACCATGGTATCATGGCGTGAGTGTCATGGGTTAACCATGTGATCGTTGCAAAGAGGGTCATGTGTTAACCATGGAATAAGGGCAATTGGGAAAAGCTTGACCGGTTGGATCATGGAATTAGGGTCAAAACATAACCATGAGATCATGGCTTGAGGGTCATTGGTTAACCTTGGGAACATTTCATCAGGGTACTGGGTTAACCATGGTATCATGACGAGAGGGTCATGGGTCAACCAAGGGATCCTGGCATGAGGGTCATTGGTTAATCATGGGATTATGGCATGTGGGTCATGGGTTAACCATAGGTTCATGTCGTGAGGGCCATGGGTTAACCATGGGATCGTGGTAAGTGGGTCATTGGTTAACCATGGGATCATGGAATGAGGGTCATAGGTTAACCATGGGATCATAGCTTGAGGGTCATGGGTTAACCATGGGATCATGGCGTGGGGTCGAGGTTAACCTTGGGAACATGGGTTAACCTTGGGAACATTTCATTAGGGTATTGGGTTAACCATGGTATCATGACGAGAGGGTCATGGGTTAACCATGGGATCATGGCGTGGGGGTCGTGTGTTAATCATGGGATCATGGCATGAGGGTAATGGGTTAGCGGTGGGATCATGGAATGAGGGTCATAAGTTAACCAAGAGATCATGACTTGAGGGTCATTGGTTAACTTGGGAACATTTCATCAGGGTATTGGGTTAACCATGGTATCATGACGAGAGGGTCATGGGTCAACCAAGGGATCCTGGCATGAGGGTCATTGGTTAATCATGGGATTTCGGCATGTGGGTCATGGGTTAACCATAGGATCATGTCGTGAGGGCCATGGGTTAACCATGGGATCGTGGTAAGTGGGTCATTGGTTAACCATGGGATCATGGAATGAGGGTCATAGGTTAACCATGGGATCATAGCTTGAGGGTCATGGGTTAACCATGGGATCATGGCGTGGGGGTCAGAGGTTAACCTTGGGAACATGGGTTAACCTTGGGAACATTTCATCAGGGTACTGGGTTAACCATGGTATCATGACGAGATGGTCATGGGTTAACCATGGGATCATGGCGTGGGGATCATGTGTTAATCTTGGGATCATGCCATGAGGGTCATGGGTTAACCATAGGATCATGTCGTGACGGTCTTTGGTTAACCATGGGATCATGGTTAGTGGGTCATGGGTTAACTATGGGATTATGGAATGAGGGTCATGGGTTAACACAGGGATCATGGATTGAGGGTCATTGGTTAACCACGGGAACATGGCATATGGTCATGGGTTAACCATTGTATCATGGCGTTAGGATCATGGGTTAACCACGGGATCATGGCGTGAGGGTCATGGGTTAACCATGGGATAATGGCGTGAGGGTCATGGGATAACCATTGGATCATGGTGTGAGGGTCATGGGTTAACCATGGAATCGTGGCGTGAGGGTCATGGATTAACCATGGGATCATGGCGTGAGGGTAATGGGTTAAGCATGGGATCATGGCAAGAGGGTCATATGTTAACCAATGGATCATGACGTGAGGGTCATGGGTTAACCATTGGATCATGGAGTGAGGGTCATGGGTTAACCATTGGATCATGGTGAGAAAGTCAAGGGCTAACCATGGGATCATGGCGTGAGGGTTAGTGGTTACCCATGGGAACATGGCATGAGGTTCATTGGTTAACCAAGGTATCACTGCATGAGGGTCATGGGTTAACTATGGGATAATGGCGTGAAGGTCATTAGTTAACTATGGTATCATGTCGTGATGATCATGCGTTAACCAAGCGATCATGGCAAGAGGGTCATGGGTTAACCTTGGGATCATGGTGTGAGGGTCGTTAGTTAACCATGGGATCATGGTGTGAGGGTCAAGGGTTAACCATGGGATCATGGTGCGAGGGTCATGGGTTAACCATAGGATCATGGTGTGAGAGGTCATGGGTTAACCATTGGATCATGGATTGTGGGTCATGGGGTCATGGGTTAACCATGGCATCGTGGCGTGAGGGTCATGGGTTAACCATGGGATCATGGCATGAGGGTCATGGGTTAACCATAGGATCATGGTATGAGGGTCATGTGTTAACCATGGGATCATGGCGTGAGGGTCATGGGTTAACCATTGGATCATGGAGTGAGGGTCATGGGTTAACCATGGGTTCATGGTGTGAAAGTCAAGGGTTAACCATGGGATCATGGCATTAGGGTCAATGGTTAACCATGGGAACACGGCGTGAGGGTCATCGGTTAACCATAGGATTATGGCATGAGGGTCATGGGTTAACAATGGGACCATGCGTGAAGGTCATGAGTTAACTATGGGATCACGGCGTGATGGTCATGCGTTAACCATGGGATCATGGCGTGAAGGTCGTGGGCTAACAATGGGATTATGGCCAAAGGGTCATTGGTTAGCAACGTGATCATGGCATGAGGGTCACGGATTAACCATGTGGTATCATGGCCTGAGGGTCACGGGTTAACCATGGGATCATGGCATCAGGGTCATAAGTTAACCATGGGAGCATGGCATGAGGGTCATGGGTTAACCATGGGATCACGGCGTGAAGGTCATGGGTTACACGACGGTCCTGGCTTGACGGTCATGCGTTAACCTTGGGATCACGGCGTGAGTGTCATGGGTTAACCATGGGATCATGGTGTGAGGGTCAAGGGTTAACCATGGGATCATGGTGCGAGGGTCATGGGTTAACCATAGGATCATGGTGTGAGGGTCATGGGTTAACCATTGGATCATGGAGTGAGGGTCATGGGTTAACCATGGGATCATGGTGTGAGGGTCATGGGTTAACCATGGGATCATGGTGTACCATAGGAACAAGGCGAGAGGGTCAAGGGTTAACCGTGGGATCATGGCGTGAGGGTCAATGGTTAACCATGGGAACATGGCGTGAGGGGAATGGGTTAACCACGGGATCATGGCGTGAGGGTCAAGGGTTAACCATGCGATCATGGCGAGTGGGTCATGTGTTAACCATGTAATCATGGTAACTGGGTTATGGGTTAATCAAGGGAACATGGCATGTGGGTCATTGGTTAACCATTGGATCTTGCTGTGTCGGTCATGGATTAACCAATGGATCATGGCGTGAGGGTCATGGGTTAACCATGGGATCATGGCAACAGGGTCATTGGTTAACCATGTGGGATCATGGCATGAGGGTCACGGGTTAACCATGGGATCATGGGGTGATGGTCATGGGTTAACCAAGGGATCATGGCGTGAGGTTCAACGGATAACCATGGGATCACGGCGTGAGGATCATTGGTTAACCGTTGGATCATGGAGTGAGGGTCATTGGTTAACCATGGGATCATGGTGTGAGGTTAATGGGTTAACCATGGTATCATGGCGTGAGTGTCATGGGTTAACCATGTGATCATGGCGAGAGGGTCATGTGTTAACCATGGAATCATGGCAAGTGGGTAATGGGTTAGCGGTGGGATCATGGAATGAGGGTCATAGGTTAACCATGAGATCATGGCTTGAGGGTCATGGGTTAACCTTGGGAACATTTCATCAGGGTACTGGGTTAACCATGGTATCATGACGAGAGGGTCATGGGTCAACTAAGGGATCATGGCATGAGGGTCATTGGTTAATCAAGGGATTATGGCATGAGGTCATGGGTTAACCATAGGATCATGTCGTGAGGCCATGGGTTAACCTTGGGATCGTGGTTAGTGGGTCATTGGTTAACCATGGGATCATGGAATGAGGGTCATAGGTTAACCATGGGATCATAGTTTGAGGGTCATGGGTTAAATGAGATCATGCCGTGGGGGGCTGCGGGTTAACCTTGGGAACATTTCATCAGTGGTTTGGGTTAACCATGGTATCATGACGAGAGGGTCATGGGTTAAACGTGGGATCATGGCTTGGGGGTCATGTGTTAATCATGAGATCATGGCATGAGGGTCATGGGTTAACCATAGGATCATGTCGTGATTCGGTCTTGGGTTAACGATGGGATCATGGTAAGTGGGTCATGGGTTAACTATGGGATTATGGAATGAGGGTCATGGGTTAACCATGGGATCATGGATTGAGGGTCATTTGTTAACCATGGGAACATAACATATGGTTCATGGGTTAACCATTGGATCATCATGGGTTAACCACGGGATCATGGCGTGTGGGTCATGGGTTAATCATGGGATCATGGCATGAGGGTCATGGGTTAACCAAGGGATCAGGGCTTGAGGGTCATGGGTTAACCATGTGATAATGGTGCGAGGGTCATGGGTTAACCATTGGATCATGGAGTGAGGGTCATGGGTTAACCATGGAATCATGGTCTGAGGGTCATGGATTAACCATGGGATCATGGCGTGAGGTCATGGGTTAAGCATGGGATCTTGAAAAGAGGGTCATATGTTAACCAATGGATCATGGCGTGAGGGTCATGGGTTAACCATTGGATCACGGTGTGAGGGTCATGGGTTAACCATAGGATCATGGTGTGAAAGCAAGGGTTAACCATGGGAACATGGCGTGAGGGTTAATGGTTACCCATGGGAACATGGCGTGACGTTCATCGGTTAACCAAGGGATCATGGCGTGAGGGACATGGGTTAACTATGGGATAATGGCGTGAAGGTCATTAGTTAACTATGGGATCATGTCATGATGATCATGCGTTAACCAAGCGATCATGGTATGAGGGTCATAGGTTAACCATGGGATCGAGGGTGTGAGGGTCGTTGGTTAACCATGGGATCATGGTGTCGTGGTCAAGGGTTAACCATGGGATCATGATGCGAGGGTCATGGGTTAACCATAGGATCATGGTGTGAGGGTCAAAGGTTAACCATGGGAACAAGGCGTGAGGGTCAAGGGTTAACCGTGGGATCACGGTGTGAGGGTCAATGGTTAACCATGGGAACATGGCGTGAGGGGAATGGGTTAACCATGGGATCATGGCGAGAGGGTCAAGGGTTAACCATGCGATCATGGCGAGTGGGTCATGTGTTAACCATGTAATCATGGTAACTGGGTTATGGGTTAATCAAGGGATCATGGCATGTGGGTCATTGGTTAACCATGGGATCATGCCGTGGGGGTCATGGGTTAACCTTGGGAACATGGGTTAACCTTGAGAACATGTCATCGAAGTGGTACTGGGTTAACCATGGTATCATGACGAGAGGGTCATGGGTTGATATGATCCAAAAAAAAGATCATGTAAATTTTCGGATCTATCCTTTAGTGACAACAAAAATTATAGAAGAAGATGAAATATAAAATTGGATAAGATGAGAAATGGGAGGTAGGCGCCACAAATCCAAGTGGATTTGATAAGCCAAGGTGAGGTTCGCCACAAGAATCTTGGATTCTTGATAAGAACAAGGGTGGTTCGATGAAGAACCCAAGAGAGAACACTCTCACAATTGGTAAAAACCAAATTGAACATCAAAGTTTTTTTTTTATTCATGTTCTAGATGCATACATATAGGAAAATGGGGTGCATAGAATATGCTTACAAAATCGTCATCTTAATGTGACTAATTCCCCATAAAACAATAATTAATCCACTAAGTGACTAATTAAAACAACCAATGAAAACTAAGTGGATAATAAAAGTGGTTCATGACTAAAAAGGAGTTTCCTAGGCATGCAAGCCAAAGGTTGCCCTCCCAATTAACATGTGCACCGTCCACACAAGCATAATTAACCTGTGCACCGTCCACACAAGCATAATTAACATGTGCACCTTCCACACAAGCATAATTAACATGTGCACCGTCCAAAATTTATTAGACTTTTATTGAATTAAAATAAATTAGTTTTTATTGAATTAAAATAAATTGGTTTGCATCATTCCCTCCCTCTTGAAGAGAATTCGACCTTGAATTTATTGCCTTTGAGAATCGTCTTCATCCTCCAGGTTCAAACACAACTCTTTTGAATCCATGGGGCACTTCTCTTGGAATTACTTCTTCAACTTCCTTCAAAATAGAATCATCACCTCTAGGCAAAGATAGGAACAACACCTTGATTTCTTTTATAACGAGACTCTCCATTTCTTTTTCAACCTTTGCCTCATTCTTTTCTTTGTTGCTCTTTGCTTTTTGTCGTTTGGCCTTCACAATTCTTTTCTTTGAGACCTAGGGGAGAAATGTTAGATAAATGAACCAAAGTAGAAGAATCCCAACATTTGTATCCACAAGCTAATCTAGAAGAAGGTACTATAGTAATAGATTGCCATGACTTCCCAAGTGGATTTGAGGACTTATTTTCGGCTCTAGGGGGGAAGCCATTCTCTTGTTGTCTTCATCTCTTTATTTTCCTCTTGCAATTCAACTCCAATTGATACTTTTGATTCTTCCTTGGGAATTTCATTTTCAATTTCCTTGAATGGCTTACAAGATTCCTTTGGAATGACATCTTCAATTTCAATGAATGTCTTGCAAGCTTCCTTTGGAGGAACACACTCAACTTCCTTCAAAAGAGAATCAACACAACTAGGCAAAGAATTAGTAATAGCATCAAAACAAGCATTCAAGTTTGTTTCTTTCAACTCACTTTCTTTTTTTGCTCTCATCTTTTCTTCAACCATTTTCTTCCAACATGCTTCATTTTCATAAATTTCTTTTCTCATTCTCTCCTCTTTTCTCTTCCTTTTTTCGCACTCTTTATTCTCCTTTTCAATTTCTCTATCGCATCCCCCATATCTCCTTCCTCCATGCCTCCTCCTTTTTATTTCTACTAGCTTGTCAAGAGTCACAGTGAGCTTCTCCATGCCTCTTTGAAATCTCTCCATTTCAAGGAATAGTGTTGACATGATATGTGATGGGAAGAAGAATTTTTTTATTTTTTTTTGAAAAAAAAATCGAAGAACAAAATCAAAAAGTCACTCTAGGAAGGATGGCTCTAGATACCAAATGATATGATCCAAAAAAATATCATGTAAATTTTCGGATCTATCCTTTAGTGACAACAAAAATTATAGAAGAAGATGAAATACAAAATTGGATAAGATGAGAAATGGGAGGTAGGCGCCACAAATCCAAGTGGATTTGATAAGCCAAGGTGAGGTTCGCCACAAGAATCTTGGATTCTTGATAAGAACAAGGGTGGTTCGATGAAGAACCCAAGAGAGAACACTCTCACAATTGGTAAAAACCAAATTGAACATCAAAGTTTTTTTTTTTATTCATGTTCTAGATGCATACATATAGGAAAATGGGGTGCATAGAATATGCTTACAAAATCGTCATCTTAATGTGACTAATTCCCCATAAAACAATAATTAATCCACTAAGTGACTAATTAAAACAACTAATGAAAACTAAGTGGATAATAAAAGTGGTTCATGACTAAAAAGGAGTTTTATAGGCATGCAAGCCAAAGGTTGCCCTCCCAATTAACATGTGCACCGTCCACACAAGCATAATTAACCTGTGCACCGTCCACACAAGCATAATTAACATGTGCACCGTCCAAAATTTATTAGACTTTTATTGAATTAAAATAAATTAGTTTTTATTGAATTAAAATAAATTGGTTTGCATCATGGGTTAACCATGGGATCATGGCGTGGGGGTCATGTGTTAATCATGGGATCATGGCATGAGGGTCATGGGTTAACCATAGGATCATGTCGTGATCGGTCTTGGGTACCATGGGATCATGGTAAGTGGGTCATGGGTTAACTATGTGATTTTGGAATGAGGGTCATGGGTTAACCATGGGATCATGGATTAAGGGTCATTGGTTAACCACGGGAACATAGCATATGGTTCATGGGTTAACCATTGGATCATCAAGGGTTAACCACGGGATCATGGCGTGAGGGTCATCGGTTAATCATGGGATCATGGCGTGAGGGTCATGGGTTAACCAAGGGATCAGGGCGTGAGGGTCATGGGTTAACCATGTGATAATGGCGCGAGGGTCATGGGTTAACCATTGGATCATGGAGCGAGGTTCATGGGTTAACCATGGAATCATGGCATGAGCGTCATGGATTAACCATGGGATCATGGCATGAGGGTCATGGGTTAAGCATGGGATCATGGCAAGAGGGTCATATGTTAACCAATGGATCATGGCGTGAGGGTCATGGGTTAACCATTGGATCATGGAGTGAGGGTCATGGGTCAACCATAGGATCATGGTGTGAAAGCAAGGGTTAACCATGGGAACATGGCGTGAGGGTTAATGGTTACCCATGGGAACATGGCGTGAGGTTCATCGGTTAACCAAGGGATCATGGCGTGAGGGACATGGGTTAACTATGGGATAATGGCGTGAAGGTCATTAGTTAACTATGGGATCATGTCATGATGATCATGCGTTAACCAAGCGATCATGGCATGAGGGTCATAGGTTAACCATGGGATCAGGGTGTGAGGGTCGTTGGTTAACCATGGGATCATGGTGTCAGGGTCAAGGGTTAACCATGGGATCATGATGCGAGGGTCATGGGTTAACCATAGGATCATGGTGTGAGGGTCATGGGTTAACCATTGGATCCTGGAGTGAGGGTCATGGGTTAACCATGGGATCATGGTGTGAGGGTCATGGGTTAACCATTGGATCGTGGTGTGAGGGTCATGGGTTAACCATAGGATCATGGTGTGAAAGTCAAGGGTTAACCACGGGAACATGGCGTGAGAGTCATGTGTTAACCATGGGATCATGACGTGAGGTTCATGGGTTAACCAATGGATCATGGGTTAACCATGGGATCATGGTATGAAAGTCAAGGGTTAACCATGGGATCATGGCATTAGGGTCAATGGTTAACCATGGGAACACAACGTGAGGGTCATCGGTTAACCATGGGATTATGGCGTGAGGGTCATGAGTTAACTATGGGACCATGGCGTGAAGGTCATGAGTTAACTATGGGATCACGGCGTGATGGTCATGCATTAACCATAGGATCATGGCGTGAGGGTCATGGGTTAACAATGGGATTATGGCAAAAGGGTCATTGGTTAGCAATGTGATCATGGCATGAGGGTCACGGATTAACCATGTGGTATCATTAATCTCATGAAAGTGCTAGGTGCATTAGTTAATCCAAAAGGCATAACTAGCCACTCATATAAACCATATTTTGTTTTGAAAGCAGTTTTCCATTCATCCCCTTCCCTTATCCTAATTTGATGGTATCCAATTTTCAAATCAATTTTCGAAAACAAGCATGCACCAAACAGTTCATCAAGCAAGTCATCTAACCTAGGTTTTGGATTAACTAATGCACCCAGCACTTTCATGAGATTAATGAACCATGTTTTGAGGGGAATTTTTGGGTAAATTTGTTGTTGTATATTTTGATGATATCTTGATATATAGCAAAAATTTAGAGGACCATTGCATTCATCTAAGGGCTGTACTTTCAAGGAATTTGAAAATGTGGGAAACATGGCTTCCACATGTTGAATTTGCTTATAATAGGGGTATCCATAGTACCACAAATCATTCCCCATTTGAGTTTGTGTATGGTTATAATCCTTTAACTCCTCTTGATCTATTACCATTACCTAACACATCTCTGTTGAAGCATAAAGAAGGCAAAGCGAAGGCTGAGTTTGTGAAAAGCTTACATGAGAAAATTAAACTGCAAATTGAAAAGAAGAATGAAAGCTATGCCAAGAGTGGCAATAAAAGGCGCAAGCGGGTTACTTTTGATCCCGGAGGTTGGGTCTGGATCCATATGAGGAAAGAAAGGTTTCCATCACAAAGGAAATCTAAGTTAATGCCTAGGGGCGATGGCCCTTTTCAAGTGATCGCCAAAGTCAATGATAATGCTTACAAAGTTGACCTTCCAGGTGAGTATGGTGTTAGTGCCACTTTCAACGTCATCGACTTGTCTCCTTTTGATGTAGGTGAGGAGGACTTCAATTCGAGGTCGAATTCTCTTCAAGAGGGAGGGAATGATGAGGACATGGAACACCAAGAGGCCATTCAAAGCTTAGGAGGACCAATGACTAGGGCAATGTCAATGAGGGTCCAAGAAAGCTTAGTCCAATTCATGACTAAGGCGATTGCAAATGGAGAGAAGAATGTAATTGCACAAAAAACCATGCTGGTCATCCAAGCCATGGAGGAGGCGCAACTTTCATAAAAGAGTTGACCAAGTTATTTTTAATTGAATAAAAGTGCAAGTGTCCAATTGACTTATTTGGGACCAAAGCACTAAGTTTCCTTGAATAATTCAATAAGCTTCTTTGTCAAAGAAAGACAAAGAGAATCAAGGCAAGAATCAAGGCAATCAAGGGGTTATACAAGACAAGGAGATAACTGCTCCAATCAAGGCAAGAAAAAAGGGAATTACACAAAACAAGATGAAGAATGCTACAATCAAGGCGAGGAGAAGGGAATTACACAAGGAAAGGAGATGAATGCTCCATCAACACAATAAATGCGCAGCCTCCTACTTAATCGCATTTAATGAGTGTTGTGAAACATTCCCCCTCCCCCTGATCATGGAGATCAATCAAATCAGTCATAATTATTATTATTTTTTTTTTGTAATTTCCTTTAGTTTCTTTTACCCCTAGAAAGGAAAGACTTTGTCTCTTTGTAATGCAAGAGCCTCCCTCATTATATATAGGGGGCGCAAGTTTCAATTAAAGAATAAGAAAGATTTCAGCAAAATTTTGAGTTCATACTCTTTGGTTCTGGATTGGACCAGTTTATCGATCTTATCAAGAAATCCTTTTCTTGTGGTGATCCTCACATTCATAGGCTTATCCTTGTCTTGGATTAGACTAAGGTGGCGCCCCTACCTCCCAATTATCCATCTTCTTTTCGTTTCATATATCAAAAAAAAAAAGGAAAATACAAAACATAAGTCACAACCAAATCCCTTTTCAAAAAAATCAAGAAATGGCCTATTTCTACATCAAGGAGGCTATCACGGTCTTGATGCATGAAGGTAAACTTATTTGAGAACCCATCATGGATGGCCTTTTTGTCATATTGCCAAGGCCTTCCCAACAACATATGGCTTGCCTCCATAGGCACCACATCACAAAGTACACAATCTTCATACTTTCCAATTGAGAATTGATGACAACCAAATGGTGAGGTTGCCTTTGATGATCTTTTTGGTTGAATTTTTAACACAAATTCGTGTAACACTTTGTAACCAAGATTAAAGTGAAGAAAGAAAGAAAATGGATGAGTAAGAAGATGATGATGGCGCCACAAAACAAGAGTTTTGATAAGCCAAGTGAGGTTCGCCACAAGAATCTTGGATTCTTGATAAGAACAATAGTTTGGTTCAACCAAGAACCTAGGAGAACAATATTCTCACAAATGGATTTGATCCAAAATAACATCAAAGTTGTTTATTCATGTGTTTAGGCATGTTACATATAGGGGTGTGGCTGCCAACATTTGGCTTCACCCTTTGTCTTCCCAATGATTCCATAACCCCCACATAACTAGCCTATTCATGACTTACTAAACTCACACTTAACTCAGCCACTTAATAGTGACTTATTACCCTCTCTCTATCATTATGTAGCAGCCACACTTATTTCTCAAATTAAAAGTGTAACTCCCACATAATTAACAAAACATAAAAAGTCTAATAAACTCGTGTAAAATTCGTCCATAACTGCCACCATTATTTTAATCATGAAAGAAGCCGAATTTGGTCAAGAGGCTTGAGATATGATTTGTAGGAAATTTCCTAAACTTTCCAACGAACCAAAGAATGCATCAATCAGAGACCCACAGCTTAAGATACAGCCAAAATAAGTCAGTTGGTTCACCATTAATGAAAATAAGATTTTCATCAAAGTCCTTGAATTTCTTCTTGATCCATGGTCTTCATTGGGCTCATATCATTCTTGTTGAAAAGTTGACTTGCCCCCCTTGGCACATATCATACCCTCCTTCTTTAAGAAAATTCGTCCTCGAATTTATGACTTCAATCCCTACATCAAATGAAAGAAATATATGCCATATTGAAGTTAAGTCAATATCAAAAGACATTTTTATTTATTTTCTCTACAACTTGCAATGGCTCTTCTAGGGTGGATCTTTGATTTCCTTTTATTGGGGACCCATTTATTCTTTTTATGTACACACACCCAACCTCCGGGATCAAATGGAAATTGATAGAAACCATAAAATGTAGCAAATATGTGTAACACATTTCCATATTGTACAATCAACACCTCAACACATTCATAGCCAAGGTAATGAATCACAAGGGTAAACAGAAAATTATACCTCTTAAGAAAATCTACTTTCAAGTTTACCTTTCTTGGCTTGAACATGGTCATACAAGAAAATGTACTTTCTCTTTTAAAGGCTCCCAAGAAAGTTGAACCTCAAGGACATTCTCCTTATCACAAACAAGGGATGGTTCTTTTTGAAACAAGGCAATCCTCTCAAACACATTAGAATCATCATATGAAAGCTTAAAAGAATTTGCAAGAATGGGCAGAGTAAGAAGGGGAATAGTAGTTAACCCATCAATTATTGTCACATGCAAACCTTTAGAGCTCATAACAAACCTCAAAATGCTAACTTTATTTGATCAAAAGAGTATGTGAGCAAGTTATCAAACAAACTCTTTCTAAGTAATCCAACACATTCCTCAAAATTGTTGTGATAAATCAAATGAACATTAGAAAGCACAACAACACATTTATCAAGGAATTCATTCAAGTCTTGATTCATAATTCTCAAATCAATCTTAGGAAGATGATAAGAGTTATGCAATTCATCAAGAAGGTTTTCATTCCTATCAAATGTAGAAGAATAACAAGACCCTTACAATTTACCAAGTATATTACCAAATTTTGTGTTAAGATATCCATGCTTTTGGGAAACCATGCAAGTTCCCAAACCATGGGGTACTTCCCTTTGGATTAATTCTTCAATTACATCGGTTGTCTTGCAAGCTTCCATTGGAGGAACATCTTCGATTTCCTTCAAAAGAGAATCAACACAAGTAGGCAAAGAGTTAGGAAAAACATCAAAACATGCATTTACTTTTTCCTCCTCACTTTTTGTTTTGCTCTCATCTTTTGTTGTCTCTCACTCTTTTCCATACTCTCACTTTTTTCACATTTTTTCTCTTGATTCTTTTTCACATTTTCATCACTCTTCTTTTCAATTTTTTTCACTCTTTTTTTCATTTTCTCTCAAATTAGGAGAGACTTCCATAGGTTTCTTTCCATGAGCACTTGCCACGGCCTCCTTAGAGGTTGAAGTGTTGCCCTCATTCGATAATTTGTTGTGAAGAACTCTATGGCAATGGTATGGAGCATATCTTCTCCTCATTATTTTTCTCATCTCAACCCAAGTCTCAATAGGCTCCACCCCACATCGTCTTCTCTCTTTTTGAAATTGATCCCACCAAACAAGTGCATAGTCCTTAAATTGAAGAGATGCTAACTCCATTTTCTTTTTCTCATTGTAATTATTGCAATTGAACACTTGCTCTATCTTCATCTCCCATTCCAAATAGACTTCGGGATCATTCTGCCCATTAAAGGTAGGAACTTGGATCTTGACCCTTTCAATTCTATCTTCTCGGTTTTGAAGGATGGCAAGTTGTCTATCATAATTTGCACTCATTTGCTCCATTTGCCTTTGAAGGTTTTGTATTTGAGTAGTCATTCTAGCATAAAGAGTTGAAGACCTTGGAGAAAATGATGGACTATCTTCATGGGCTGCCATCACTTGAACACACAATATCAAAAGATAACAAGAAATTATAAAATTCCTCACTACACTCCCTCACTTGTGCACACAAATGTATTTCACTCAATTGGCTTTTTCCACACAAGATGTAATTTTCACTCTTGCCTTTTTCCACTCAATTGTTCTCTTTTAGGCCTTAGAGGAGTCAAACATAATCCACACAAAAATCCAAAAATCAAGTAACAAAAATCACAAAACTTATCAAAAACAGGAGAATAAAATGAAAGGCTAGAAAAGCAAAGCTATGGGAAATAAGAACAAAGGAAGAAGGGAAATATTTTTTTTTCAAGAACACAAATTGCTCAAATAGACTTTTCTCTTCTCTTCTCTTCTCTTCTCTTTTTTTTTCCAAGATTTCATGCACACTTTTTTTTCCTTATAATTTGTGCAATTTTTTTTTCATACTTTGAAGAAGAGAATCACACTTGCAATTTTTTTTTTTGAGCAAGAACAACAACCACGAAATTTTCCCTTCACAAATAGAATCAAAGTGTACTTTTTTTTTGATAGTTTGTTGGTTTAAAAGAAGAAAAGAAGATAGGGAGAAGATGAAGAACAAAACTCAAAATTCAACCAAAGCCTAAGCTTTGATACCACTTGATGACAACCAAATGGTGAGGTTGCCTTTGATGATCTTTTTGGTTGAATTTTTAACACAAATTCGTGTAACACTTTGTAACCAAGATTAAAGTGAAGAAAGAAAGAAAATGGATGAGTAAGAAGATGATGATGGCGCCACAAAACAAGAGTTTTGATAAGCCAAGTGAGGTTCACCACAAGAATCTTGGATTCTTGATAAGAACAATAGTTTTGTTCAACCAAGAACCTAGGAGAACAATATTCTCACAAATGGATTTGATCCAAAATAACATCAAAGTTGTTTATTCATGTGTTTAGGCATGTTACATATAGGGGTGTGGCTGCCAACATTTGGCTTCACCCTTTGTCTTCCCAAAGATTCCATAACCCCCACATAACTAGCCTATTCATGACTTACTAAACTCACACTTAACTCAGCCACTTAATAGTGACTTATTACCCTCTCTCTATCATTATGTAGCAGCCACACTTATTTCTCAAATTAAAAGTGTAACTCCCACATAATTAACAAAACATAAAAAGTCTAATAAACTCGTGTAAAATTCGTCCATAAATGCCACCATTATTTTAATCATGAAATAAGACGAATTTGGTCAAGAGGCCTGAGATATGATTTGTAGGAAATTTCCTAAGCTTTCCAACGCACCAAAGAATGCATCAATAGGAGACCCACAGCTCTAGATACAGCCAAAATAAGTCAGCTGGTTCACCATTAATGAAAATAAGATTTTCATCAAAGTCCTTGAATTTCTTCTTGATCCATGGTCTTCATTGGCCTCATATCATTCTTGTTGAAAAGTTGACTTGCCCCCCTTGGCACATATCAAGAATGGAACCTCTACTTGTTTGTTCACAACCATTTCCCCAACCTCACTTAGCCATTGAAGCCTATATGGCCTTGGATGTGCCTTAGTAACAAGATTCAATTTGGACACCAATCTAGTGCTTACAACATTGGCACAACTCCCACCATCAATGATTAGAGAACATACCTTTCCTTGAATTAGACATCTAGAATGAAGGATATTCTCCCTTTGGCTTGCTTCATGATCCTTGACTTGACTTCCCAAAAGCCTTCTTACCATGAATAAGTCTCCCTCCGGAATTTCTTCTCCTTTTTCACTCTTCTCCTCACTTGAAGCTTTGGTTTGTGAGACCAGTTTACCATTCCTTGCCACCATTGTCCTCTTTGTTGGGCATTGGGATGCAATATGCCCATGGCCTAAGCATTTGAAACACTTCACATCACGGCTCCTAGAACTTGTTTCCGTTGGCTTCTTTCCTTGAGGGGTGCTCCCAGCCTCTTTAGAAAATGGTGCACCCTCCTTCTTTGAATCTTCCTTCCAATTTGAGGATGGAAATTTGGAAGATGAAGAAAAAGAATATTTGGACTTCCTCCTCTTAATTTGTTGCTCCACCTCAATCGCTTGTTGAACCAAATCTTCAAGCTCCACATAATTTTGTAACTCCACTATGTCTTGAATATCTTGATTCAAGCCATGTAAGAACCTTGCCATGGTAGCCTCCCTATCTTCTTGAAAATTTGACCTAAGTAAGGCCAAATCCATCTCCTTGAAATATTCATCAACGCTTTTGGTCCCTTGGGTAAGCCTTTGTAACTTGTTGTGAATATCCCTTTGATAATGATTTGGGACATACCTCTTCCTCATGACAAATTTCATCTCCTCCCAAGTGTCTATGGGCTCTCTTCCATGTCTTCTCCTTTCTTTTTGTAATTGGTCCCACCACACAAGGGCATATTCCTTGAACTCAAGGGCGGCTACTTTCAACTTCTTGCTTTCATTGTATGAATTACAATCAAAGACTTGTTCTATTTTTAGCTCCCACTCCAAGTAAGCCTCCGGATCATTCTTCCCGATAAAGGAGGAACTTTGATTTTGACCCCTTCAAGTCCTCTATCATGTCTCTCTCCCCTATGTCCTCCTCCTCTATGTCATCCTCCTCTAGGCCTTCCTCTTTCACTATCATAGTCACTTGAATCGTCACGGTGTAGGTTAGCAAGTTGTCTATCATAATTGGCTTGCATTTGCTCCATTTGTCTTTGAAGAGCTTGGACTTGATGGTCCATCCTAGCTAGAAGAGTGGCTGACCTTGGAGATAATGGTGGATGATGACAACCAAATGGTGAGGTTGCCTTGTTGAAGATCTATTTGGTTGAATTCTTAACAAGTTAATGCGAAACCAATTTTTGGAACCAAAATAAGAAGAAAATATGAAAATGGTGAAGATTAGAGATGGTATGGCGCCACAAACTAGAGAGTTTGATAAGCCTATGAAGTTCGCCACAAGAATCTTGGATTCTTGATAAGAACAATAGTTGGCTCAACCAAGAACCAAAGAGAGACAATTCTCTCACAAATGGATTTCAATCCAAATTCAACATCCAAGTTATTATTCAACATGAAAATGGAGTGTACAAATAGAGTATTAGGCTGCCAACTTTTTGGCTTCCAAAAGAGATCATAACCCCCACAATAATTAGCCTAATCATGTCACTAAATGACTCACTAATTCCCTCCTTAACTCAGCCTCTAATGATGAGTTTATTATTCTCTCACAACCATCATTATGTGGCTGCCACACTTTACTTCTCATATTAAAAAGTGTAACTCCCACATAATTAACAAAACAATAAACAAACTAATAACTTATAGGAGTTACTATTGGCATGCAAACCAAAGATTACTCCTACTAAGCTCCCAAATTCGTGTACAACATGGACTTAAGTGGGCTTGACCCATTTGCAACACTTAGCCAATTTGGACACACACACATAACCCATTACACTTATCAAATTAAAATAAAACAACTAAGTGGACTCATAACTAGAGCACGCCCCATTTGAAAATGATCTTGGGTCTTCTAGTTGAATGAGATAGGTCATCAATTGGGGCTCCATTCCATTTGGTCTCATTCTTGGGCTTGCTTCTATCAAAATAGTGCCCATGTAATTAAGAGCTTGTTGGGCTTTCTTGTGTCTAACTCTTGTCATGGGCCCACCAAGTCCTTGATTTGATTCTTGATCCATGGTCTTCTATGGACTCATATCATTCTTGTTGGAAATTGGACTTCCCCCTGGCTCATATCGGTGGCCTTCTTCTNTAAGAAAATTCGTCCTCGAATTTATGACTTCAATCCCAAGCATGTTAACGAATCTTGTGTTAGGTTATCCATACTTTTGGGTAACCATGCAAGTTCCCAAGCCATGGAGTACCTCCCTTGGGATGAACTCTTCCATTACATCGGTTGTATCAAACTTAAGTTCATAATATATTTCAATAGGAGGTAAAACATGAGTAGGTGCTTTATTGAGACTCTTGGAATCCTTGAAAGTTTCCCAACCATGGGGTACTTCCTTTGGGATGAAATCTCCAAATTTCTGCAAGAGTTACAACACCACTAGGCAAAGAGAGATCATTAGAAGCATTGGAAATTAAACAAAAGTCCTTGCAATAAATTATGCATTGGGGCTGTCTTGAAATCAAAGCCCTCTTCTCCTCACTTTTTGTTGCCAAAGAACTCTCTTTTTGCTCACTATTTTTCTCTTGCTCATCATTCTTCTTCTCACTCTCTTTTTCTTTTTCCTCTTGATTATCACTCTTCTTTTCACTCTCTTTTTCTTTTTCCTTTTGACCATCACTTTTATTTTCACTCTCTTTTGCTTTTGCCTCATTCTCTTGTTTTGCTTTCTCTCTCTCTCTTTCTTCTCACTCTCTTTCTTCACATGGTCTTAAAAACTTTCCATTTGTCTTTTCATTCTTTCCTCTTTTCTCAACCTCTTTTGTTCGTTATCTCTCATCCTCTTGTCACGACTCTCATGCATTTGCCGGATCAACTCTTCAACCTCTTTCCCATGTTCTTGCACATAGTCGAAATTTTCAAATCGCAACATAGCAAAAAGAAGAAAAGGAGATAGGTAGAAGAAGAACAAAACTCAAAATTCAACCAAAGCCTAAGCTTTGATACCACTTGATGACAACCAAATGGTGAGGTTGCCCTGTTGAAGATCTATTTGGTTGAATTCTTAACAAGTTATTGCGAAACCAATTTTTGGAACCAAAATAAGAAGAAGAAAATATGAAAATGGTGAAGATTAGAGATGGTATGGCGCCACAAACTAGAGAGTTTGATAAGCCTATGAAGTTCGCCACAAGAATCTTGGATTCTTGATAAGAACAATAGTTGGCTCAACCAAGAACCTAAGAGAGACAATTCTCTCACAAATGGATTTCAATCCAAATTCAACATCCAAGTTATTATTCAACATGAAAATGGAGTGTACAAATAGAGTATTAGGCTGCCAACTTTTTGGCTTCCAAAAGAGATCATAACCCCCACAATAATTAGCCTAATCATGTCACTAAATGACTCACTAATTCCCTCCTTAACTCAGCCTCTAATGGTGAGTTTATTATTCTCTCACAACCATCATTATGTGGCTGCCACACTTTACTTCTCATATTAAAAAGTGTAACTCCCACATAATTAACAAAACAATAAACAAACTAATAACTTATAGGAGTTACTATTGGCATGCAAACCAAAGATTCCTCCTACTAAGCTCCCAAATTCGTGTACAACATGGACTTAAGTGGGCTTGACCCATTTGCAACACTTAGCCAATTTGGACACACACACATAACCCATTACACTTATTGAATTAAAATAAAACAACTAAGTGGACTCATAACTAGAGCACGCCCCATTTGAAAATGATCATGGGTCTTCTAGTTGAATGAGATAGGTCATCAATTGGGGCTCCATCCCATTTGGTCTCATTCTTGGGCTTGCTTCTATCAAAATAGCCCCCATGTAATTAAGAGCTTGTTGGGATTTCTTGTGTCTAACTCTTGTCATGGGCCATCATCATCTTAAAGAAGGAGGGTACACAATCTTCATACTTTCCAATTGAGAATGGGACCTCTACTTGTTTGTTCACCACCGTTTCCCCATCCTCACTTAGCCATTGAAGCCTATATGGCCTTGGATGTGCCTTAGTAACAAGATTCAATTTGGACACCAATCTAGTGCTTACAACATTGGCACAACTCCCACCATCAATGATTAGAGAACATACCTTTCCTTGAATTAGACATCTAGAATGAAAGATATTCTCCCTTTGGCTTGCTTCATGATCCTTCACTTGACATCCCAAAAGCCTCCTCACCATGAGTAAATCACCATCCGGCATGAACACATCTCCTTCACTTTCCTCTCCACTTGAAGCCTCGGATTGAGATACCACTTCCCCATTCATGGACAACACCATGGTTCTCTTTGTTGGACATTGGGATGCTATGTGTCCATGGCCTAAGCATTTGAAACATTTTACATCACGGCTCCTAGAGTTTGTCTCCATGGGTTTCTTTCCTTGTATGTTGCTCACGGCCTCCTTGGTGGGTGCACCCTCCTTCTTTTGCTTGTCCTTCCAATTTGAGGATGGAAATTTGGAAATTGAAGGAGAACAATATTTAGACTTTCTCCTCTTAATTTGTTGCTCCACCTTAATCGCTTGTTGAACCAAATCTTCAAGCTCCACATAATTTTGTAACTCCACTATGTCTTGAATATCTTGATTCAAGCCATGTAAGAACCTTGCCATGGTGGCCTCCCTATCTTCTTTAAAATTTGACCTAAGTAAGGCCAACTCCATCTCCTTGAAATATTCATCAACGCTTTTGGTCCCTTGGGTAAGCCTTTGTAACTTGTTGTGAATATCCCTTTGATAATTATTTGGGACATACCTCTTCCTCATGACAAATTTCATCTCCTCCCAAGTGTCTATGGGCTCTCTTCCATGTCTTCTCCTTTCTTTTTGTAGTTGGTCCCACCACACAAGGGCATATTCCTTGAACTCAAGGGCGGCTACTTTCACCTTCTTGCTTTCATTGTATGAATTACAATCAAAGACTTGTTCTATTTTTAGCTCCCACTCCAAGTAAGCCTCCGGATGATTCTTCCCAATAAAGGAAGGAACTTTGATTTTGACCCCTTCAAGTCCTCTATCACGTCTCTCTCCCCTATGTCCTCCTCCTCTATGTCCTCCTCCTCTAGACCTTCCTCTTTCACTGTCATAGTCACTTGAATCGTCCTGGTGTAGGTTAGCAAGTTGCCTCTCATAATTGGCTTGCATTTTCTCCATTTGTCTTTGAAGAGCTTGGACTTGATGGTCCATCCTAGCTTGAAGAGTGGCTGACCTTGGAGATAATGGTGGACTATCCTCATTGTGGGCCATGATTTGAGTAGAAGAGTTTATGTGTTTCCTCACTACACTCCCTCACTAGTTCACACAATGGATTTTTTTTTTCACTCTTTTGGCTTTTTCCACACAAAAATGTATTTTGGACACTCTTGCCTTTTTCCTCTCAAATGTCTCCTTAGTTCTTAGAAGAGTCAAACACAAAAATCCAAAAAATTCAAGTAACAAAAATCACAAAACTTATCAAAACAAAGGAAACAAAAGGAAAGGCTAGAAAGGCAAAGCTTTGGAAATAAGAACAAGGAAGAAGGGAAATATTTTTATTTTTTTTTTTTTTTAAATAAAAAAAATTGCTCAAATAGACTTTTCTCTTCCTTTTTTTTTTCATTCAAGATTTCATGCACAAAATTTTTTTTCTTATAATTTGTGCAATTTTTTTTTTCAAACTTTGAAGAAGAGAATCACACTTGAAAACTTGTTTTTGAGCAAGAACTACAACACGAAATTTTCCCTTCAAAAATAGAATCAAAGTGTAATTTTTTTTTTTGATAGTTTGTTGGTTTAAAAGAAGAAAAGAAGAAAGGTAGAAAATGAAGAACAAAACTCAGAAATTCAACCAAAGCCTAAGCTTTGATACCACTTGATGACAACCAAATGGTGAGGTTGCCTTTGATGATCTTTTTTGGTTGAATTTTTAACACAAATTCGTGTAACACTTTGTAGCCAAGATTAAAGTGAAGAAATAAAGAAAATGGATGAGTAAGAAGATGATGATGGCGCCACAAAACAAGAGTTTTGATAAGCCAAGTGAGGTTCGCCACAAGAATCTTGGATTCTTGATGAGAACAATAGTTTGGTTCAACCAAGAACCTAGGAGAACAAAATTCTCACAAATTTGGATTTGATCCAAAATTAACATCAAAGTTACCATTTCATGTGTTTGTCACAAATTACATATAGTTGAGCAACCAACTTTTGGGCTTTCAAAACCAAACCATAACCCCCACTTAATTGGCCTAATTCATGACCTTAAACACTCACTTATTCCCACTTAACTCAGCCATCATAACATGAGTTAAAAAACCCTCATAATGTAGCCACCAAATCATTCAACTCAGCCATAAGACTATGAAGGTTACGCCCCCCTCCTCTTCTTGACTCTTCATTCCCCTAAATATGTGGTGGTTACACTTGCTTCTCACATTAAAAGTGTAACCCCCCATAATTTATACAATTTATCAAAATATCAACACACTAGTTTAGGAGTTCTTATAGCATGCAAGCTAAAGATTCCTCCCACTAAGACAAATACAAATTCGTTTTCCATCATGGATTACAAGTGGGCTGCCCCAAAAACATCACTTAGTAATTGGGCTCACTC
>JAUPTC010001349.1:0-25000 GCA_030762895.1 Sophora flavescens
GATTGAACAAGGATAGAAGGGATCCTTGGGTATAGAAAAGCAAGTGTGCTTTTTGGTGTGTTCTTGAGCAAGGAGGTTATCCTTGTGAATGATGTAATTGGATATTGTAATTTATGGTTATAGTGGAGAAAACTACAGAGGGTGGGACTGGATGTAGACAAGCCAGAGGAGGTAGCCGAACCAGGATAAATCGGTTTGCGTGTTCTTCTCATCTCTAAACTCCATATACATGTTATATGCACTTGTGTGTTGTGAATGAGTTTTAAGAATGATTGTTAACTTGAATCTTTGATCTGCAATCTGTGTTAAACTTGTTGTTCCTTCTTATAATTCTTCTTAACATCATTACCTGTTACATAACTTGATTCTTGGGAATTAAAATTGAGTGAAAACCAATTTTCTTTAAGAAAACTCTGTTTTGCTTTAAATTGTTGAAAAAGTTTTCAATATCTCAATTCACCCCCCCCCCCCTCTTGAGATTGTAGCCATTACCAACATATATATCCACTTCCCTCAAATTTTCTTAGCTCAGCCAGTAACTTCAGTCAAACTCCTTGTCATATTCTTTTCAATTGACCTTATTTCAAGCATCCATAGCAAGTTTCCATTTGGGACTTTTCTGACCTCTTCATAGCTTAGTGGATCGAAGGATCTATAAGTGCCATATTCAACTCATTCTCTTCCTCTGATAACCCCTCTCCAGTGACATAATCTCTCATCCAAACAGGAGCACGTGTCTCTCTTTTCTCATTTGGATTGACATCATATTCGCTTGTTGTATTTGAAGAAATATTTCCTAACTCTTCATCATCATTCCCACCTATCTCATCACCTTCGCTTCCATCTTCTTCTACTTCATTCTCATTAGTACCATTATCCTCTTCTCCCCATTCCAAGTCCATAAGTATCTGCTCCTTGTAACTCACATCCCAGTCCCATTGTTTCTCTTCTTCAAAAATAACATCCCTGCTAATCACCACTTTCTTTGCAATAGGATCATACAACCTGTAACCTTTGGATTTCTCACTCACACCTAGCAATACACAGCAAAAGCTTTTGTTTTCCAATTTGGTTCTTCTTGCATCAGGCACGTGGACATGTGCCACACATCTAAACACTCTAAAGTGTTCAACTGAGGGCAACTCCACTCCATGCTTCTTCTGGAGTCATATCTCTAACTGCAAAAGTGGGACACCTGTTCAACACATACATGGTCCAATTTACTGCCTCGGGCCAAAAGGTTTTTGGAACCTTCTTGTCAGAAAGCATGGATCTCACCAAGTGCATCACTGTCCTATTCTTCCTTTCGGCCAATCCATTCTGTTGAGGAGTGTAGGCTGTGGTGAGCTGCCTTTTAATTCCATTCTCCTTCCAAAACTCATTGAATTTCTCAGAATTGAACTCACCACCTCTATCTGTTCTCAAACACTTGATAAACTGACCGGTTTCTTTTTCAACAAGATTCTTAAAATACTTGAAAGACTGAAATGCTTCTGATTTTTCTACCAAAAAATAGACCCATATACTATAGTCATCAATAAAGCACAAGAAATACCTTTTGTTGCTGTTTGAGATTGGTGTGATCGGACAACAAATGTCAGCATGAATAAGTTGTAGCCTCTGAGACGCTCTCCATTGGCTTCTTTTAGGAATGGGATCTCTATGTTGCTTACCAATTACACAAGCAGTGCACATTGTAGTTGGTGTAGGGAGCTGTGGTAATCCTTGAACCATTTTCTTGTATTGCAGGGTTCTTAGTCCTTTATGACTAAGATGACCATACCTGCAATGCCAAATATGTGCAAGATCTTGTGTGGGTGCATGTGCATGAAAACATGAAGCTTCTTTGACTTGGGTCCTTGCCAATAGTATAAACATTCCGTTGGCTGTCATAGAGGTTTGAATGATCAAGCCTCTTACTGGGTGGTAAATCTTGCACATCCCTGATTTAATGAGAATAGCTAGCCCTCTTTCCTGTAACTGCCCCACACTTAGAAGATTGTTCTTCAGCTCAGGTACATAGAACACATCTGTGACAACATGAGAAAATCCATCCACCCGCAACTTCACACTTCCTTTCCCGAGCACTGTCATTCTTGTGTTGTTCCCAAGTTTTACCAAATGCCTAAAATCCTCATTTATCTCACTGAACATAGCCTTGTTGCCACACATGTGGTTTGAGCAACCAGAATCTAAAAACCATGCATCCTCATGCTTAGTTTCATTCAACTCCACATAAGACATCAATAACATTTCTTCTTCCTCATCCAATTCAGCATAGTTTGCCTTCTTGTCCCAAGAAGGACATTCATACTGGAAGTGTCCAAGCTTGTGACATTTGTAACACTCCACCTTTGTAGCCTTGTTTTGGGTTTGACGCCCTCTTCCTCTTCCCCCTCCTCTAAAACTGCCTCGGCCTCTAGCACCAAACCTGTCTTCAGCTGTGACTTTTAAGACTTGTTCTTCCCCATTGTTTTTCTGGAACCTCTGTTCATGCACAATCAGTGAGCTCTGCAACTCATCTATTGATAACACATCAATACCCTTAGATTCTTCGATTGAGCAGACTATGTAATTAAATCTCTCAGTCAAATATCTAAGGATCATCTCCACAACGGTTACATCTCGCATCTGCTCCCCATAAGCCCTCATTTAATTTGCCACAGACATGACCATAGCAAAGTACACAGTGACGTTCTCACCTGTTTTCATCTCGAGGGTCTCAAAATCCTTCCTCAGGGCTTGAAGAACTGAACGCTTCACTCTTGCATTCCCCTCATATTTCCTTTTCATGGAATCCCAGATTTGCTTCAAACTATTTTTCTCCAGGATTGTCTCCAGAATAGTCCTGTCAATTTCCTGAAACAGATAATTCTTCACTTTCAGGTCCTTCAACTTCAAATCCTTCAGTCTCTTCTGCTGGGCTTCGGGCTTCAGTCAGAGCTACTCCTGCCGCTGGCTGCTCATAACCAGTCTCCACCAAACTCCAGTATTCCTTGGATCTCAAGAAATTTTCCATTAACATGCTCCAATGGTCATAGTGACCATCAAAGCGTGGTATGACTGGCTGGACGAAATTGCTACTGCCTTCACTCAATATCTCTCTCACTTATTCTCCTGTGTGTTTGCAAGTCACTCGAAAGATCGCAGCTCTCTTTTCTATCAGGCCCAATGGGGGCTCTAGATACCAGAATGTTGAGAATAGATGACCAACACAGTAAATTATAAATCAAGAATGACAAACAATCTGGAGGAATGACTTATCTTATTCAAATAAAGCAAGTTGGGCATATATAGCCTTACAATATCTTAACTGATAAGAATAAAACAGCCCACTAAGCTCAACAACTGCTACGTGGTACTACAAACAAGGAAATTAACAACTAAGCAATAACCACCCTAAAATAAAGGATGTTATTCTATCAGAAAACAATAGAAAGTATAACAAACTAGAAACATAACACCAAGAAATAAGGCATATCTCATCAGACGGAACGTTATTGGCAACTGGTTCCTATGATGGGCAGGCAAGAATGTGGAGTAGAGATGGTGAGCTATTTGATATTTTATTGTACAAATATACATTTCCTGTCATTAACTGCACTTTAACATTTAAATTTTGGGCCTTGTATTCTATGTTGTTAATTCGAGTGTTGCTTCTGAGGTTCTTTATGAGAGTTGAAGATCACACTAAACAAGCATAAAGGTCCAATCTTTTCGCTAAAGTGGAACAAGAAAGGGGAATATCTTCTCAATGGAAGTGTAGATAAAACTGCTATTTTTGTTAAGTTAGTTTTTGTTGTTTTTTGTTGTCTTTTGGTTAGGAAACACTTTTTTTTACTGTGTGGCTTTTCTTGTAATCATAATTATTCCCAAATTGTCCCAGCCCCAACTCTTGATGTTGATTGGCGAAACAATGCTTCATTTGCAACATGCTCCACGGATAATATGATATATGTATGCAAAATTGGAGAGAATAGACCAATCAAAACATTCTCAGGGCATCAGGTATCTCTTCCTAGTCAACTAGTCTGCTGATGGTTTTTTATATTAATATTAATATTATAATATACCAACTTTTAATTGGATATGACATAATGACTTGCCATCACAAAATAGGATGATATGTTTATTTATCATCAGCTATGAGGACAATTCAATCTTGCTCAAACATTCTGAAATGCTGTTGTTTCAGGGTGAAGTTAATGCCATAAAATGGAATCCATCAGGTTCTTTGCTGGCTTCCTGCTCCGACTATCACAATGCAAAAGTAATCAACAGGAAATTATCGATTTGGTCTACTTTTGCTATCATATAAAACAGAGACATACAAGTGGAGCACACATATACCTTTTTAAAAGATTTATTTAAAATAGTGGGACAATGGATATATAGTAGTCAGTAGAGAACTAGAGATAAGGTATGTACTGGGAAAAAAAATTGGGTGTATTCACTAAAACATTCAATTTTATTTGTTAGTGGTTTATGGATTTATAAAACAAAAAACTGAATGGAATACGATTGCTTTGGTGCTTTTTAGGACAAAAAACATAAATACTAAAGTTCCTCTGGGATTATAAACCTGATGCAGATATGGAGTGTGAAGCAGGACAAGCATTTACATGATTTAAAGGAGCATGTCAAGGTTTGGAAATATGTCATCATATGTGCTCTTTTCTTTCAATTTCCCTTTATTATTTTCTAACAATGCAATGATCTGTCAGGAGATATATACAATCCGATGGAGCCCTACAGGCCCTGGTACCAACTGTCCCAATCAGCAGTTAGTGCTAGCAAGGTAAATATGCTTCCACTGTTATATAAAAATCAACAATAACACATGGATGTGGCTTCTTTTGTAAACCTATTTTTTAAAAAATTTACTTTGTTTTGTATTTCCTCTTGTAATTTGGATTATTGTTCTATTAAGCAGTGCCTCCTTCGACTCTACAGTAAAGCTCTGGGATGTGGAACTAGGGAAAGTACTCTACAGCTTAAATGGCCACAGGTGCAGAAACTAAATCAACCTGCATTACAAACAAACACACATGCATGTGTAGAACCAAGAATGAATGCATGCATTTGTCCATGCTAATATATGCTAAGCAACACCCCTTTATTATTAGGAAATAAGGTCTAACGTAGAAATAAATGATTTTTTGTTGCTTAGAATTTAGAAATCATCAATGTTCCAGCATATTGTATTGTTAGGCATTTTAATAAGTTGTTTTCTGTTGCAACTCTCAGGGATCCTGTATACTCCATTGCATTCAGCCCTAATGGTGAGTATTTGGCTAGTGGCTCCATGGATAAATGCATGCATATATGGTCCGTGAAGGAAGGCAAGATTGTGAAAACATATGCTGGAAATGGTGGGATATTTGAAGTCAGTTGGAGCAAAGACGGTGACAAAGTTGCTGCTTGTTTTTCAAACAACATAGTTTGTGTTTTGGAATTTCGAATGTAAAGTCTAGGTTTACTTGCTGCTAATTATTGAGTATATTTCCTTTGTAGTCTGTACTACCAGTTACTGCTTTTGTACAGGGCAGTTTGCTACAATTTCTTATTTATAAGGGGTCGGGGATGTATATTAGTGGTTCCTTTTTTGGTACTTTTCACTGTAGTTTCTCCTGCATTATGAAAGATAAATGGATGTTACGCAAGTGGAAAAGATTTGAGGCAAAGTAGATGCTCAAGTGAATTCATCCCGTTGCGTGTTGTTTTTGTTTTTTCTTGGCCACAGGAAAAGCATAGCCTAGCAGCCTGAAAACACTACTGCAAAACTAGCTCTATTTCTGGCCAGATTCGGCTGCTGACAACTGAGATAACACAAGGGAACTCACTACCCATTTCATCAATAACAAACTATATTTTGAGGATCACTAATTCCCCTACGCACGAATATTTGAGTGAGATCTCGTACGAAATATATAAGTCATCGACACAGATTTACAACTTGCAAAACATTTTCTACAATGACCGTTTCTATCAGTTTTATTTCCCAAAGGACCCTCTTCATGCCAAAGCCTCCATTATTAGCGGATCACTATGCTATACTTGTGTCCTGATTGTAACAATAGTATACAACCATCATCCTTTTTGGTACTGTATTGAAAGGATGAAAATCATTGCTACCAAGTGTGCTAGTAATTTTATCTTTACCGGAGATGAAGGAGTAGTGATCATCAATGTTGTTTACAATCTCACCCCCCAGATGCATTTTTGTTTCTTCTTGTGTGATTCTAGCATACCATTTTCATGTTGATTTTGGGTTGGTCCAGTGAGAACTAGATAGATTCTGCTATGCCTTGTTCTGATTGCTACTTGCTAGGAAGTAAAGCATATTCTTTTATTTTTCATAACTTGAGTTGTTGATCCATATATTATATATAATAAATAATTAAAATGGCAATGAAATCTTGTTTATATATATATATATATATACCCATTTTGGTAATTGCACATCCAAAAGCATTTTTAATCCAAAGTTCCAAACTATCCAAACAACATGAGTTGATATAAATGACTTTTTCCATGAAAGCATCCAAACAATATATTCACTGTTAACTCACTTTTAATCAAAACATGGGTTTTGACTCAATGCGAAGATGTTTGACTTTCTTTTTGGGAAACTATTTTATCTTCAAAATCAATTCTGGGACAAAGCTACAATTTATAGCTTTTACTTTTGAGTTTTACAATTTATTGTGTGATTTATTGTCTTGGAGCAGTTGTTACATGTAATTTCTCACTGTTGCCCTTCAATAAATGATTTTACCTATCTATTATGGGATTTATGTTTTGGAATAAAACCCATTTTGATAATTGCACACCCAAAAGATTCTGATCTAAACTATCCAAACAATAAAAATTGATAAAAATAATTTTTTTTATAAGGGCATCCAAATATAAATTACTCCACTTTCAAAATATTTTTAACTAAAATCAATTTTACAAAATCAATTCTTTCCAAAATCAACTTTATAAAAAACTCTTCCATACATACACGGAATAACGTGTATTGAGAAGTATGTATCAATTATAATTTGTAAATAATGGGCGTATCGGAAGATAGATTGAGCTGGTTCATAGATCGAATTCCTGACCACATGCTTAAGGGACCTGGTTATCTACCAACCGTCCCACACCATCTTGCTATATGATTATTGTTATTTTTTTTGGGTAGAAGCTGGCTTATATGATTGTGAGTGAGGATAAGAAGTACTGCGGTATTGATATTTGATATTACCATTTATTTTGATTTACTACTATTGGACAGGATGACAAATATACAAGGGAAATAAGTAACTGATGTACTAAATAATAAAGATAAATCCGTTAAAAAAATTTTAGATAAAATTTATTAAAAACCAGTGACAATTATTCCATCACCTTTTTTTTTAGAAATCTTTATCTTAAAAGGGAAAAAATTTATTCTTCACAATCATATTATAATAAATATATAGAAATGCAGTAAACGAACAACTAATATTTATATGAAAAATAAGAAATAATGTATAATTGATTATATTTGTATTAGGAACGTAATGTTATAAAAATAATTAGGAATGATCGGTATTTATAGAGTTATTATTTATTATAACAAGTAAACAAATATAAGATATACTTTTTTATTGATAATTATAATGATAGGTAAATAACTCGAATTGATATTTTTGGTTAAACTCAATTTTTTTTTTGGTTAAAACTCTAATTGATATTTGAATAAATTTTAAATATTATAAGTAACTTGTTTATTTTATTAGAGTTGGAAAATAAGTAAGTGTGTGTGTGTGTGTATATATATATATATATATTGAAACCCTCAATATTCAGAAATCACGTTAGACTCCAACTAATTCCAGTTGATCCGGGAAAATCCATTTAAGACAGCAAAGTTCTCCCGATACCTATTTTTTCCATTTAGAAGACTTGAACCCAAGATCTTGATCGAGGGAAACTAAACTCCTCACAACTTCGACCAACAAGCATTGGTATTAATTATATTTATTTTTTAAAAAAATTGAAAACAAAGTTGACCATTGTTATATTCATTCATTGTGTTAATTTTTTCATGTGCATTCATTGTGTTAATTAAATAAGGGTAACTGATAATTAGATGTAAAAAAAAATCAAATCTACATTTTAAATAAAAACAAATATTTGTTATAATTTCTGTTTATCGTGATAGATAAATAATTTAGGAATGATTGGTGTTTATAGAGTTATTATTTATTATAACAAGTAAACAAATATAAGATGTACTTTTTTAGTCATAATTATAATGATTGGTAAATAACTCTAATTGATATTTTTGGTTAAATTCAATTTTTTTTTTGGTTAAAACTCTAATTGATATTTGAATAAATTTTAAATATTATAAGTAACTTGTTTATTTTATTAGAGTTGGCAAATAAGTATATATATATATATATATATATATATATATATATATATATATATATATATATATATATATATATATATTGAAACCCTCAATATTCACGTTGTTGGGATTCACTTTGATGGACAGCGCTCTGCTAGGGCTTGTTGTTGCATGAAACTCTAGGGTTTGCATGATCATGGCTTCCGGTTGCCCTTGCCCATGGCCCTTCCTTCAGCCTCTTGCCCCATCGCCCTTGCCTTCTACTTCTTCGCCTCTTTCTCTTCCTGCACAGAAGAAATCTTTTGCCCAGGCCCTCTCCAATTCTTTTGACATTCCCATCAGTCAGTTACCTAAGCCACGACTGATTGGTGATGTGTTCTCGATAAAGATCTCGGAGGAGGAATACAAGCTTGGATTGGAAAGCAGTAAAAATAGTCTGCATGGACGTTTGATCCTTCAGAAGGGTAATCAGCCTATCAAACTTCAAGACTTGAAAGATAAGCTATCGAAATTATGGAACCCGATTGGTCATTGGCGTATGATTCCTTTAGGCAAAGGATATTATGAATTCAACTTTGCATCCTTGGAAGATCTGCGTAGCGTTTGGGCTGTTGGGTCCTGGAATCTGCAGCCAGGCATGCTAAGGCTATATCAATGGAGTCCAGATTTCAATCCGAATCTTCAAAAATAGACCCATGTTCAAGCCTGGGTGAGAATTTATGATCTGCCTATGGAGTATTGGAGGCCGAAAATTCTCTTTGAGATTGCAAATGGAATAGGCACTCTAATTGCTTTAGATGAATCTACAAAAAACAAAGTCTTTGGCCACTTTGCGTAATCTTGGTTGATATTGATCTCTCTGGACCTATCCCGAATGGTATCAGGGTTGAAAGGGAGACTCATGCATTCTATGTTACGTTCGACTATGAAAGACTCCCTTCTTTTTGTTCATGCTGCCTCTCGATAGGGCATGCTGCTGGGGAATGTAAGAGAAACCTTAACAATCCTGCACCCCGAAAGGAACAACCTCTTATCCAAAAACCAAAATCTGCTTATATTCCTAAAAATGACCAATTGCAAGGAAACCAGATGTAGATAGGGTTATCCCTGATCTTGTGATTGGTGAAAAGGATGTTTCAGGTCAGGATCCAGTGGACTGTGGTAATCAAGTTCCTATCATTGTTTCGGCTGATACCAATGTAGATGTTCCAGTAATGAATCATGCAGTAGTGCAGCAGATTGTCAATAATGCAGAAAATATACAAGGAATTCAGGAGGATGGAAATACTTCTGACTATGATGAATCAATTCATCCAGAATCCCCCCAGGTAGCCAGAGTTTTATCTGATCCTGGATTTCATACTCCAATGGTTGGTGCAGAAAACACTGGAAATGGAGTGCAGTCTATTAGTCATGTTTCTGAATCTATGGGAGGCTTAGAACATAATGTCAATTCTATTCCCCAGAGTATTAATGCAGTTATCCCATCACTAGTGCATGATCTTCCTCAGCAGGCTCAGCAGGATATTAGGATTGTGTCTAAATTCTGGTGCAATGGTACTGAGGAGGAAGACAATGATGTGGAAGAGGAATGCCTTGAAGATCAGTCTAAACAAGGAAACTTTGAAGTGTTCCTTTCGAAATCTCAGAAGAAAAAACTGAGGAAAAGACAGATTGCCCTAGCAAAGGTTGGTAAAGCAAAAGCCCGGAATAGGGCTGGTCCAAGTAATTTTGCATGATGAAGCTCCTTTTCTGGAATGTTAGAGGAATTGGCAACCTTGATACTAGGTTAGTTTTGAAGAAGTTTTCTGGTTTCGGATAAGCCTGAGCTTATCTTCATTCTTGAGCCGTGGATCAACATTGATCAATTCCCGATAGGTTTTGGAAGAAACTGAATCTTAAAGTTTTTGCGAGTTAATGATAGGAATTCTCTCTTGCCTAATCTTTGGTGTATTTGTCATGAAACTTTGCACCCTTCTCATTATTGCTTGCTCTAACCAAGCAGGTTTCCTTCTCATTGAAGTTGGATTCTCGGGAAGTATTCATTTTACGCCATATATGCTAGCACTAGTTATCTTAAAAGGAGAGAGTTGTGGGCTGAACTATTAGCTCTACAAAGCAAGCTAATGATGGACCATGGTGCTTCATTGGAGATTACAATGTGGTCCTCGGTGCTCATGAACAGAGAGGGGTGGTTGCTTGCCTTTGAAGATTGCTTCTGAGGAGTTCAAGCTTTGGTCTGACAGTTGCCAATTATCTCATATTATGACCCGTGGTGCTCAATTCACTTGGCCTAATGGAAGAAGAGGTAATGCTTTAACAGAAAAAAGGCTTGATAGAGTGGTTTGTAATGACAAATGGTTCAGCTATTGGTCTAGTGTTACTTGCTGCACACTCCTTAGAAGTAAATCAGATCATCATCCTTTGCTTTTATCTTTGAGGAAAGAGGACAGGAACTTCAGTTCTTCTTTTAAATTCATGAAAATGTGGGCATCTCACCCCGATTTGCAGAAGATAATCGAAGAGGTTTGGAATTCTCGGGGTAATAAGTTGCCCTATGTACATTCTGTCTCAAAAACTAAAAATCTTTGAAAGGAAGGTTTAAAAGCTGGAATAAAGACTCTTTTGGGAATGTGAACACCAATGTTGCTTCTGCCATGGCCAAAGTAGATAGCATTCAGCAAATAATTAACTCCTCAGGAATGACAGATTTGTTATTTGAGCAGGATTGTGGAAGGAGAAATCCATATTGGATTGGCATATTCAAGGAGATAGGAATACTGAGTTCTTCCATAGGATCACCAAGATTAGGAATGTCTCAAAACAAATCTCCATGCTCAAAAATGAGGATCAAGTTCTGCTTGATGCAAAGGATATAGAGGATCATGTTTTGAATTATTACACCAAGCTTTTCAGTACTGAAAATCAGTGCATTGACAATGGCTTAGTTGACAGAATTGTTAGCCCGATGGTTTCTAGAGAGGATAATCTTATGCTAACTAATCTGCCTTCCCTTGAAGAAGTGAAAAATGCGGTATTCTCTCTAAATGCAAATGGGGCTCCAGGGCCGGATGGTTTTGGAGGCTTCTTCTTTCAAAATTACTGGGAGATTGTTCAGCATGATGTTTGTAATGATCATTCAGTTTTTTGAGCAGGGCTGGTTGCTGCCAAACCTGAATTCAAATCTTTTGGTTCTAATCCCTAAGTCTCAAGGTACGGATAGAGTGGAGGAATTTAGTCCTATTGCCTTGGCTAATTTCCAGTTCAAAATCATCACTAAAGTCTTAGCAGACAGGCTGGCTAAGGTTGCACCAAAGATTGTCTCTGATAATCAAAAGGGCTTTATTCAAGGTAGATATATTACTGATTGTCTCTGCACTGCATCAGAGTGTGTAAATATGATGGACAAAAGGGCTTTTGGTGGTAATTTGGCCTTGAAGATTGATGTCAAGAAGGCTTTTGACACCATGGACTGGTCCTTCCTTTTGAAGGTCCTTCATTCTTTTGGTTTTGATATCAAGTTTTGCCATTGGATAGAAACTATTCTGAAATCAGCTAAACTTTCTATTGGTATCAATGGTAAGTTAGTTGGTTTTTTCTCTTGCAAGAGAGGAGTTAGGCATGGTGATCCATTGTCACCTCTGCTCTTTTGCATTGCTGAAGATGTATTGAGCAGGGCTATCTGCAAGTTGGTTCAAGAGGGTAAGCTCAAAACAATGGCTGGCCCAAGAGGTCTTAGTCCTCCCTCTCATATCTTATATGCGGATGATATTCTTATCTTTCTGCAGAGCTTCCATCCAGAATTTGTCCTTGTTAATGTCCACTTTTAAGGAGTATGGAGAGGCTTCTCGGTCAATTGATTAACACTCGAAATCCAAGTATTATGCAGGTAATATTTACGCAAATGCGAATGTCTTTCATTGCCAATGTTTTAGGATTTTCTCTGGGCGGGTTCCCTTTCACATATCTTGGGCTGCTGTGTTCAAAGGGAAGCCAAGGAAATCCCATTTACAATCATTGCGAGATAAGATCAGATCCAAGTCGCCACATGGAAGGGGAAGTCATGTTGTCAATTATGGGCAGAATTCAATTAGTTAAGTCTGTAATTACTGGGTATGATGTTGTATAGTTTTCGGGTTTACTCATGGCCCTCTTGCTTCTTTGAAATCAATTGATTCTTGGCTAAGAAACTTCATATGGTCCGCAATACAGGTCAGAAAAAGCGTGGATGCGTGGCTTGGAAAAAGTCTACAAACCTCGGAAGTCGGGGAGGTCTTGGCCTTAGATCTTTTAGATCGTCAACAAAGTGCTTCTATGCTCAAGTTGTGTTGGGAATTCATCTCTTCATCTCGAGCGGTGGGCTTGTATTTACGAGAGCAAGAGTTCGAGGAGAAACACGGTGATCCAAAGATTCTATCTCCTCCTCAACTGGATCGGAATCAAGCATCATCTGAATGTAGTTGTGGAAAACTCAGCCTGGATGCTAGGTGATGGTGCTGATATCAACTTTTGGAATGATTTATGGTTGTCTGAACCCTTAAACTCACTGCTTGCTTTCCCAGCTCGATTCTGATCTTCTTTAAAAGCAAAGGTGAGGGGCTTCTGGTTCAATAATTCTTGGAATATTCCAGGCTTCATTTTACAGCATTGCCCGGCTATTGTTGCTGAGCTCATGCATATCAGCATTCCATCTTTTCCCTGTAAGGATACCCGTGTGTGGTGTAGGAATGAATCGGGGTCCCTAACACTGAAGGATGCATATCAATTCCTCCACAATAATGGTCAAACAGTTCCTTGGGCTAAATCTCTTTGGATCAACTGTGTCCCTCCTTCCATTTCTTTCTTGGTTTGGAGAATCATTCATAACCGTATGCCTACTGATGATAATCTTTGGGCCAATGGCTGCACGGTTGTCTCAAGATGTAATTTATGTGGTTGTAGTTATGAAACAACTACTCACCTGTTCTTACATTGTGCCTTCGCAAATAATTTGTGGTCCTGGCTGAGCAGCATGCTTAACTTGACTATTGATACAACTTCAATGCTCACTGTTTTTTCAATTTGTGAGAATCAATGGAGCTCTCAAGTTAAGGACCTTTTGATCTGCTGCAATATCAAGTATCATCCGGGGCAACCGCTGCTGAGAAACAAATCAAGATTTGATGACAGATCCATCCCTTTACAGGTTGCCAAAAACATGATCCTTGCAAAGGTTAGACTGGCAGGTAACTTGAGCGAGGGTACAACTTCTGCATCCTCTCAGGAACTCAGGATTTTGCACGAGTTTAAAGTCAGCTGCCAACTTAATCGTGCCCCCCAAATCACTGAAGTTAAATGGCATCCTCCTCCTTGTTACTGGGTTAAGTGCAACACTGATGGAGCTGCTAGAGGTGCCCCGGGTCCTTCTGCTTGTGGTGGCATTTTTCGTGATCATAGTGCTGCTACCCTTGGTTGTTTTGCAGCCAATCTTGGTGTCAATTCTGCTTTTTATGCGGAATTAATGGGTGCAATCTTGGCTATTGAAATTGCCCATAAAAGAGGATGGTCGTTATGGCTGGAATGTGATTCCCAAATGGTATTAGCTGCGATCTCCTCTCCATCTATGGTTCCTTGGAAAATAAGAAATAGATGAAAAAATTGCCTGTCCATTATAAGGGATATGCGTTTTGGTTCCTCCCACATCTTTCGTGAAGGCAACACTTGTGCGAGATAGAATTGCCAATCATGGCTGGCGATTAATAGCTTTGTTTGGTGGGATTTGATACCTAGTTTCATTATGGATGATTTCCATAAAAACAGAATAGGTCTCCCTAATTTTCGTTTTAGGTGATTTCATGGGTTTGGTGTTGCCCCCCCATGCTTTTGTATTGTTTGTTTTTGTTCTTTTTTAATAAATTGAGGTGTGCTGCAGATGATGGATAGTGGCTAAAGTGCCAACCTAGTTGGGATGTTAGTCTCTATTGTGATGCTTTTGCATGCCTCTTTACTTAAAAAAGAAAAAAGAAATCACGTTGGACTCCAACTAATTCCAGTTGATCCGGGAAAATCCATTTAAGAGAGCAAAGTTCTCCCGATACCTATTTTTCCATTTAGAAGACTTGAACCCAAGATCTTGATCGAGGGAAGCTAAACTCATCACAACTTGGACCAACAAGCATTGGTATTAATTATATTTATTTTTGAAAAAAATTGAAAACAAAGTTGACCATTGTTATATTCATTGATTGTGTTAATTTTTTTCATGTGCATTCATTGTGTTAATTAAATAAGGGTAACTGATAATTAGATGTAAAAAAAATCAAATCTACATTTTAAATAAAAACAAATATTTGTAATAATTTCTGTTTATCGTAATTGATAAATAATTTAGGAATGATTGGTGTTTATAGAGTTATTATTTTTTATAACAAGTAAACAAATATAAGATGTACTTTTTTAGTCATAATTATAATGATAGGTAAATAACTCTAATTGATGGCGGAAATAGAAATGCAGGACCCCAAAGCAACATATTTAACTCAGATTCATCTTAATTTTGGAATCCAAAACGCACGGAGCGGCATTGGAAACTATTTTCATTTGGTCGCTTCTTTTTTCTTTCAAACTCTGAAAATGGCGCTCTTCTCTTCTTCTTTCTATGATGAATCAATCTCACTCTCTCTTCTTCTCATTTCCCAATTCTCCATTTTCATCTCTCTCTCTCTCTCTTTCCCTCTTCTCGTGTTGTGTTGTTCCAACTTCCAACTTCCAACCCGGAGATGGAGACTCGCGCCGCAAAGAGGAGAGCCAATGCCGCCAATCTTCTTCAAACTCAACCTCCGAAGAAGAAACGCGTCGTTTTGGGTGAACTTCCCAATTTACCCAATCTCACCGTTCCTCAATGCCTCAAGAAAGCAACCGCTACCAAGAAGACCCTTTCTTCTACTCGGATTCAAGTGTTGATGCTACTATCAAGGATGACATTGTCATTGATGCAAACTCAACCAAGTTCAATGATGATCCACAAAATGGTGACCCTTTTCTTCACGACATCTATTCCTATCTTCGTGCAATGGAGGTAATTCTGTGAACCAATATTGTTCCCTTTTTGTTTGAATTTGAACCAATGTTGATTCGATTATTGTTTGTTTTTCTCAGAAGGAGAGTAAGAGAAGACCAACGTTTTACTACATGGAGAAAGTTCAGCATGATGTGAATGCTAACATGAGAGGAGTGTTGGTGGATTGGTTGGCGGAGGTTGCACAGAAATACAAGCTTCCCTCATAAACTCTTTTTCTCTCTGTTTCATACATTGATAGGTTCCTCTCTCTTCATCCTGTCCCTAGGTCCAGGTTTCAGTTGTTGGGCATTTCCTCAATGCTCATTGCAGCGTAAGTCTCCATTCAATCAACTGCTTTTACTTTTCCACACACACTGATTATGTATTAAATTCACTTTTGTTTGTCCACTAATATTCAGAAAGTATGAAGAAATTAACCCACCCCATGTGGAAGAGCTTTGCTCAATCACTGATAACACATACAACAAATATGAGGTAGAGATTCTGTTTTTTTTTAATGTTTTTTCTAATCTTGGGTCTCTATCATATATCTTGTTTGATGATGTGATTCCATTTTCTTTTTTACTGGTAATACTGTAGGTTGTACATATGGAAGCTAGCATACTCAAGTCACTAGGTTTTGAAATGGGCAACCCTACTGTTAAAACTTTTGTAAGGCAAGAATTCTGAACTCTTTTCATGGTTTGATTATAGCAAATATTTAATATTCCAACTCAATTGAAATAACAGTGATCTTGTTATGTGTATTCTTTGTGATGCGGGAGGTTTCTCGAGATTGCTTGTGAGAATAACAAAGTATGTTCAAATGCTTATTCTGTTTTTCAAGTCATTTACGTAGCTTTTCTAAGTTTATTGATCTTTGTTATTATTAAAAAATAATTTCGGGCTTCAAAATTGCGGTTTTTGTTTACGTGTAAGTATCTTCTTTGAAATTTGAGTTTGTTGGAGTACTCATGTTTGAAGTTTTTACCTTCTGTGGTGGCTGCATCTGCTACATTTCTTGCTAGATATATCATCTGGCCCAAAGTGCATCCTTGGGTAAGTATTTGATGTTTGTTTTTTTTTTTTTTTTTTGTGAAAGAATGATTACCAGATTATGACTTGTGTTTCGAGACATTTATGGGGATGAGTTTCTGTGGCAGACTTCAAGTCTGTGTAAATGCACTGGGTATAACGTAGCTGAGTTGAAAGAATGTGTTGTTATCTTACATCACTTGTATTTGGAAAGAAGGGGGAATCTTTATCAGCTATTCGCAAGAAGTACCAGCAGCAAAAGGTGAATATCTTTACATCCTTTGGGTTGCATTTTTTTTGAATTTTATTATGGCAAGTTGAATGAATTTGTGATATTTATATTTTTTGCAGTTCAAATGTGTGGCAAACCTGCCTTCCCCTCCACAGTTACCAAATTCTCTCTTTGACTTGGTATCTTTTGCACAAATGGGATAAATTGACGCTGAATGATTTAACTATGAAGTCCTTTTGGTGCTGAATTTCAATTTTGTGAAGGGTATATAGCAGAGACAAACGACATTTAGCTCATCGTATATTAAGTTCTCTTAATTTGATACAATCTCAAATTTTCCTTTTTTTTCTTCATAATCTTATTCATATTAAGCTCGTTTCTTCGGCAACTGTTGTATAAATAATTCATGAATCCCCACGTCAATATATGAATAATTAAGGTGTTGTCCATGATAGAATTAGAAACGAGGTATGCAGGATCAAGTGTTTTAAATCCATCATCTTATGCAAGATTAAAGATAATAACTCAATATTAAGAAAGTTATTGACATCAAAGTCCTGAGTTTGGACAAGTTATTGACATCAAAGTCCTGTTAACATGCAAGACTTTGAACATTATTTTTTATTATAAATTAATGTATTTTAGTGTTTTTACATGATATTTGAGATTGATGTTGAGACATTTGTTAAGAAATCAAATAAGATAAATGATTTTTTGACAACAGAAATACACAATAATACGAGGAAACCGTAGAAACGAGCTTAATATGGATAAGATCATGAAAAATAGAAGGAAAAATTTAGATTATATCAAATTAACAGAACTTAACATACAATGAGTTAAATGTATGTGGGTTGAGTTATTATCTTCAAAATTGTCTCTTGTTTTGATTTTGTATCTGGGTTGAGAACCCTTAGTACTCCTAATTAATATAATCTTTGTTTTATATATATATATATATGTATATATATATATATATATATATATATATATATATATATATATATAAAAGTTAGATCATGGGGAAGGAAATTGCTACAAATTTACAACAGTGGGAAGAATGGAACTACGGACCTAAAATTGATTAACTATTAGTAAATGAGGTATCAAATTAATGTCGTTTTTCTATTATTGTGGGATTAAGTTGATATTAAGTTCTTTAGAGGAATAAATTAATATAACCTTTTTTGAGGATCAAATGTAAAGTCAATATTTCATGGATCAAAACAGCATGTAATAATCTAATTTCATAAGATGTGATAGGTTATACTTTTATCCCAAAGTCTTGTTAACACATGCAAGACTTTGAACATTATTTTTTATTATAAATTAATGTATTTTAGTGCTTTTACATGATATTAAAGATTGATCATAAATTTCTAAGTACCTTTGTTAAGAAATCAAATAAGATAAATGATTTTTTGACAACAGAAATGGAGAACAATATGAGACAACCGTAGCTTCTCAATAGTGAACAATAACCAAGCCCAATAAAAAAAAATTTGTGCCATATTAATCTACGATATTGGACACCAAATTTATGTTGAAATATCTATTCTCATCAAATAATAAGAGCACCAAAAAAAATCAAAATAAATTTTTTTATTGGAAAATATAAATTTTAAGCATTTAATATATTAAATACATCACTTCTCAGCACAACATTTTCATTTTTGATTTCTTAATATTGAGTTATTATCTTTAAACTTGCATAAGATGATGGATTTAAAACACTTGCTCCTGCATACCTCGTTTCTAATTCTATCATGGACAACACCTTAATTATTCATATATTGACGTGGGGATTCATGAATTATTTATACAACAGTTGCCGAAGAAACGAGCTTAATATGAATAAGATTATGAAGAAAAAAAAGGAAAATTTGAGATTGTATCAAATTAAGAGAACTTAATATACGATGAGCTAAATGTCATTTGTCTCTGCTATATACCCTTCACAAAATTGAAATTCAGCACCAAAACGACTTCATAGTTAAATCATTCAGCGTCAATTTATCCCATTTGTGCAAAAGATACCAAGTCAAAGAGAGAATTTGGTAACTGTGGAGGGGAAGGCAGGTTTGCCACACATTTGAACTGCAAAAAATATAAATATCACAAAGTCATTCAACTTGCCATAATAAAATTCAAAAAAAACGCAACCCAAAGGATGTAAAGATATTCACCTTTTGCTGCTGGTACTTCTTGCGAATAGTGATAAAGATTCCCCCTTCTTTCCAAATACAAGTGATGTAAGATAACAACACATTCTTTCAACTCAGCTACGTTATACCCAAAGTGCATTTACATGGCTTGAAGTCTGCCACGAAACTCATCCCCATAAATGTCTCGAAACACAAGTCATAATCTGGTAATCATTCTTTCACAAAAAAAAAAACATCAAATACTTACCCAAGGATGCACTTTGGGCCAGATGATATATCTAGCAAGAAATGTAGCAGATGCAGCCACCACGAAGGCAAAAACTTCAAACATGAGTACTCCAACAAACTCATTTCAAAGAAGATACTCCACGGAAACAAAAACCGCAATTTTGAAGCCTGAAATTATTTTTTTAAAAACAAAGATCAGTAAACTTAGAAAAGCTACAGAAATGACTTGAAAAATAGAATAAGCATTTGAACATACTTTGTTATTCTCACAAGCAATCTCAGTAAACCTCCTGCATCACAAAGAATACACATAACAAGACCACTTGTTATTTCAATTGAGTTGGAATATTAAATATTTGCTATAATCAAACCATGAAAAGAGTTGCGAATTCTTGCCTTACAAAAGTTCTAACGAGAGGGTTGCCCATTTCCAAACCTAGTGACTTGAGTATGCTAGCTTCCATATGTACAACCTACAATAGATTACAAGAAAAAGAAAATGGAATCACATTTTCAAACAAGATATATGATAGAGACCCAAGATTAGAAAAATTTATAAAAAAAAAATGAGAATCTCTACCTCATATTTGTTGTATATGTTATCGATGATTGAGCAAAGCTCTTCCACATGGGGTGGGTTAATTTCTTCATACTTTCCGAATATTAGTGGAAAAACAAAAGTGAATTTAATGCATAATCGGTGTGTGTGGAAAAGTAAAAGCATTGATTGAATGGAGACTTACGCTGCAATGAGCATTGAGGAAATGCCCAACAATCAAAACCCTGGACCTAGGGACGGGATGAAGAGAGAGGAACCTATCAATGTATGAAACGAGAGAGAAAAAGAGTTTGAGGGAAGCTTGTATTTTTGTGCAACCTCCGCCAACCAATCCACCAACACTCCTCTCATGTTAGCATTCACATCATGCTGAACTTTCTCCATGTAGTAAAACGTTGGTCTTCTCTTACTCTCCTTCCGAGAAAAACAAACAATAATCGAATCAACATTGGTTCAAATTCAAACAAAAAGGCAACAATATTGGTTCACGGGAATTACCTCCATTGCACGAAGATAGGAATAGATGTCATGAAGAAAAGGGTCACCATTTTGTGGATCATCATTGAACTTGGTTGAGTTTGCATCAATGACAATGTCATCCTTGATAGTAGCATCAACACTTGAACAGAAGTAGAAGAAAGGGTCTTCTTGGTAGCGGTTGCTTTCTTGAGGCATTGAGGAACGGTGAGATTGGGTAAATAGAGAAGTTCACCAAAAGCGACGCCGTTTCTTCTTCGGAGGTTGAGTTTGAAGAAGATTGGCAGCGTTGGCTCTCCTCTCTTTGCAGCGAGTCTCCATCTCTGGGTTGGAAGTTGGAAGTTGGAACAACACAACACAAGAAGAGGAAAGAGAGAGAGAGATGAAAATGGAGAATTGGGAAATGAGAAGAAGAGAGAGAGTGAGATTGATTCATCATAGAAAGAAGAAGAGAAGAGCGCCATTTTCAGAGTTTGAAAGAAAAAAAAGAAGCGACCAAATGAAAATAGTTTCCAATGCCGCTCCGGCGTTTTTGATTCCAAAATTAAGATGAATCGAGTTAAATATGTTGCTTTGGGGTCCTGCGTTTCTTTTTCCGTCATCAATTAGAGTTATTTACCTATCATTATAATTATGACTAAAAAAGTACATCTTATATTTGTTTACTTGTTATAAAAAATAATAACTCTATAAACACCAATCATTCCTAAATTATTTATCTATTACGATAAACAGAAATTATTACAAATATTTGTTTTTATTTAAAATGTAGATTTGATTTTTTTACATCTAATTATCGCTTACCCTTATTTAATTAACATAATGAATGCACATGAAAAAATTAACACAATCAATGAATATAACAATGGTCAACTTTGTTTTCAATTTTTTTCAAAAATAAATATAATTAATATCAATGCTTGTTGGTCCAAGTTGTGATGAGTTTAGTTTCCCCCGATCAAGATCTTGGGTTCAAGTCTTCTAAATGGGAAAATAGGTATCGGAGAACTTTGCTTTGTCTTAAATGGATTTTCCCGGATCAACTGGAATTAGTTGGAGTCCAACGTGATTTCGAATATTGAGGGTTTCAATATATATATATATATATATATATATATATATATATATATATATATATATATATATATATATATATATATATATATATATATATATATATATACACACACAATTATTTGCCAACTCCAATAAAATAAACAAGTTACTTATAATATTTAAAATTTATTCAAATATCAATTAGAGTTTTAACCAAAAAAAAAATTGAATTTAACCAAAAATATCAATTAGCGTTATTTACCTATCATTATAATTATGACTAAAAAAGTACATCTTATATTTGTTTACTTGTTATAATAAATAATAACTCTATAAACACCAATCATTCCTAAATTATTTATCTATCACGATAAACAGAAATTATAACAAATATTTGTTTTTATTTAAAATGTAGATTTGATTTTTTTTTACATCTAATTATCAGTTACCCTTATTTAATTAACACAATGAATGCACATGAAAAAATTAACACAATGAATGAATATAACAATGGTCAACTTTGTTTTCAATTTTTTTCAAAAATAAATATAATTAATACCAATGCTTGTTGGTCGAAGTTGTGAGGAGTTTAGTTTCCCTTGATCAAGATCTTGGGTTCAAGTCTTCTAAATGGAAAAAATAGGTATCGGGAGAACTTTGCTCTCTTAAATGGATTTTCCCGGATCAACTGGAATTAGTTGGAGTCCAACGTGATTTCTGAATATTGAGGGTTTCAATATATATATATATATATATATATATATATATATATATATATATATATATATATATACTTATTTTCCAACTCTAATAAAATAAACAAGTTACTTATAATATTTAAAATTTATTCAAATATCAATTAGAGTTTTAACCGAAAAAAATTGAGTTTAACCAAAAATATCAATTCGAGTTATTTACCTATCATTATAATTATGACTAAAAAAGTACATCTTATATTTGTTTACATGGTATAATAAATAATAACTCTATAAACACCAATCATTCCTAAATTTTTTTTATAACATTACGTTCCTAATACAAATATAATCAATTATACATTATTTCTTATTTTTCATATAAATATTAGTTGTTCGTTTACTGCATTTCTATATATTTATTATAATATGATTGTGAAGAATAAATTTTTTCCTTTTTAAGATAAAGATTTCTAAAAAAAGGTGATGGAATAATTGTCAATGGTTTTTAATAAATTTTATCTTAAATTTTTTTTAACGGATTTATCTTTATTATTTAGTACATCAGTTACTTATTTCCCTTGTATATTTGTCATCCTGTCCAATAGTAGTAAATCAAAATAAATGGTAATATCAAATATCAATACCACAGTACTTCTTATCCTCACTCACAATCATATAAGCCAGCTTCTACCCCCAAAAAATATAATAATCATATACCAACATGGTGTGGGACGGTTGGTAGATAACCAGATCCCTTAAGCACATGGTCAGAGATTCGATCTACGAGCCAGCTCGATCTATTTTCCGATACGCCCATTATTTACAAATTATAATTGATACATACTTCTCAATACACGTTATTCCGTGTATGTATGGAAGAGTTTTTTATAAAGTTTATTTTGGAAACAATTGATTTTGTAAAATTGATTTTAGTTTAAAATATTTTGAAAGTGGAGTAATTTATATTTGGATACCCTTATAAAAAAAATTATTTTTATCAATTTTTATTGTTTGGATAGTTTAGATCAGAATTATTTTTGGGTGTGCAATTATCAAAATGGGTTTTAATCCAAAACATAAATCCCATAATAGATAGGTAAAATCATTTATTGAAGGGCAACAGTGAGAAATTACATGTAACAACTGCTCCAAGACAACAAATCACGCAATCAATTGTAAAACTCAAAAGTAAAAGCTACAAATTGTAGCTTTGTCCCATAATTGATTTTGAAGATAAAATAGTTTCCCAAAAAGAAAGCCAAACTTCTTCACATTGAGTCAAACCCATGTTTTGACAAAGTGATTTTAGAAGGAACTGATTTTGTAGAATTGATTTTGATTCAAAGTGAGCCGATGATGAATATATTGTTTGGATGCTTTCATGGAAAAAGTGATTTATATCAACTCATGTTGTTTGGATAGTTTGGATTAAAAATGCTTTTGGATGTGCAATTACCAAAATGGGTATATATATATATATATTAACAATATTTCATTGCCATTTTAATTATTTATTATATATAATATATGGATCAACAACTCAAGTTATGAAAAATAAAAGAATATGCTTTACTTCCTAGCAAGTAGCAATCAGAACAAGGCATAGCAGAATCTATCTAGTTCTCACTGGACCAACCCAAAATCAACATGAAAATGGTACGCTAGAATCATACAAGAAGAAAAAAAATGCATCTGGGGGTGAGACTGTAAACAACATTGATGATCACTACTCCTTCATCTCCGGTAAAGATAAAATTACTAGCATACCTGGTAGCAATGATTTTCATCCTTTCAATACAGTACCAAAAAGGATGATGGTTGTATACTATTGTTACAATCAGGACTCAAGTATAGCATAGTGATCCGCTAATAATGGAGGCTTTGGCATGAAGAGGGTCCTTTGGGAAATAAAACTGATAGAAACGGTCATTGTAGAAAATGTTTTGCAAGTTGTAAATCTGTGTCGATGACTTATATATTTCTTGTACGAGATCTCACTCAAATATTCGTGCGTGGGGAATTAGTATAGTTTGTTATTGATGAAATGGGTAGTGAGTTCCCTTGTGTTATCTCAGTCGTCAGCAGCCGAATCTGACCAGAAATAGAGCTAGTTTCGCAGTAGTGTTTTCAGGCTGCTAGGCTATGCTTTTACTGTGGCCAAGAAAAAACAAAAACAACATGTAACGGGATGAATTCACTTGAGCATCTACTTTGCCTCAAATCTTTTCCACTTGCGTAACATCCATTTATCTTTCATAATGCAGGAGAAACCACAGTGAAAAGTACCAAAAAAGGAACCACTAATTATACATCCCCGACCCCTTATAAATAAGAAATTGTAGTAAACAGCCTTGTACAAAAGCGGTAACTGGTAGTACAGACTACAAAGGAAATACACTCAATAATTAGCAGTAAGTAAACCTAGACTTTACATTCGGAATTCCAAAACACAAACTATATTGTTTGAAAAACAAGCAGCAACTCTACACATGCATGTGTGTTTGTTTGTAATGCAGGTTGATTTAGTTTCTGCACCTGTGGCCATTTAAGCTGTAGAGTACTTTCCCTAGTTCCACAGAGCTTTACTGTAGAGTCGAAGGAGGCACTGCTTAATAGAACAATAATCCAAATTACAAGAGGAAATACAAAACAAAGTAAATTTTTTAAAAAATAGGTTTACAAAAGAAGCCACATCCATGTGTTATTGTTGATTTTTATATAACAGTGGAAGCATATTTACCTTGCTAGCACTAACTGCTGATTGGGACAGTTGGTACCAGGGCCTGTAGGGCTCCATCGGATTGTATATATCTCCTGACAGATCATTGCATTGTTAGAAAATAATAAAGGGAAATTGAAAGAAAAGAGCACATATGATGACATATTTCTAAACCATGACATGCTCCTTTAAATCTTGTAAATGCTTGTTCCGCATCGACTCCATATCTCTGATTGTAGTTTCGCGAGGAGTCAATTCGACGCTCATGAATACTTAAAAGCACAATGATAGTCAGGGTTCATACTCCCAGAGGCACTTTAGTATTTATGTTTATTGTCCTAAAAAGCACCAAAGTAATCGTATTCCGGTTCAGTTTTTTGTTTTATAAATCTATAAACGACTAACA
>JAUPTC010001350.1:0-25000 GCA_030762895.1 Sophora flavescens
TCCCCTTTCTCTATATTCTCTTTTTTTTTGTTTGGAGAAGGGGAGATTTTAAATTCAAGAGAAATATTTTTCTAACTTTCTCATCCCAAACTTTTTCAACTACCTTTTACCCTTTTGTAATACTTTAGAAGGTCTCCTACCAAGCATTATTCATCAAAGTAATTCAAGGTACCGAGAAAAGTATTTTATTCTTTTTAGGGTCAATATGGGCAACTAAGGGGTAGCATTTAGTCAATCAAAGCTCGGAAGGCCGAAAAATACCTAGTGCCTCAATCATTTTCAAAAATGTTTTCAAAAATTTTTAAGCTTCAAAACAGTTTCAAGTCAAGTTCTAGAGAATACAATCCAAGAGGAATAAAACACTCTATCACAAAGAATGGGTTAGATTTAGTGAGTACCCCTTTTTGGCTCAAAATCTCACATTTTAGTAGTTCAAATTCCAAAATCAATGAGAAACACAAATCTACGGAACCACATGCTAATTATCAACTATCAAAGATCATCTCAAGAATTTTTATTTGTAGCCCTATCACAAGAATAAAAAAATTGGGTTAAAAAAATTCACTATCTTAAGTTAATTGGCACTCAGCTCTCACAATTGGATGCATAATCTAAGCAAGGGGCAATCGAATCATGTGATCGCAAAAACTATGCCTATATGAATGCAACATGAAAAATGCAAAAAAATTCAAAAATTTGAAAAAATACCCTACCCCAGCTTAAGAATTTACATTGTCCCCAATGTAAATAATCAAGTCGGAGAGAGAGAAAATGGAACAACTCACCGAGGTGGTAGCGGGTGTTGACTCATATGGCTTAGTCAAAGGAGGTCGAAATTGTGTCACGCAGTGATGCTCACGGGTAAGCCGTGATCACTGCGGTTCATAGGAGTTGGCCCGTCACGGTCGTGACCTCCATCACAGCTAGGCCGTGATGCCTCTCTGATCTTCAAGGTCCTCTCATCACGCCCGTGATGGGTATCACTACGGGGCCGTGATCCTTCGATCTTCATGGCTGGCTAATCACGCAGGGTGAGCAAGTGTCACCGCCTGGGCGTGATGTGCCGACTTTGCTTGCCTCCTTGCCCTTTTTGCTTCTCCTTCCTTCTTACCTCAAAACACTTAACAAATCTATTAATTTATGATCTTTTTCCTCTTGATCTTCTCAAATTATTCAAGAGTTAAATTCAAAAACAAAGGAAAAGGAAAAGAAAACTTAGGTTGCCTCCCAATAAAGCGTCTTCTTTAACGTCACTAGCTTGACTCATTGAGAAGCTTCCACACGGATCCCATTGCTTGTAGCATAGGGGCCAAGAGATGCTCAACATGTAAGATCCTCCTCCGGATCCCATGGTTTGTGGGTGGCAATTGCGAAGCAATATGAATCTTCCCTCGGTTCCTCCTAGGTCAAATGGCAAGTGATAAACTCCTCTTTTGACCCTCTTCAGCATAAATGTTCCATGATGCACATATGAGGTTTTACTTTTTGAGCCAATTTTGTAGTGTCAACACATGCATGCAAACCAATATATTTATCCAAGACAAAGCAATATCAGGTTTCTTGGCAAGCACGGTAAAAGATAGACCTCTTTGCTCTCCAACCCATGTTCTTTTTCTTGTGAGTCATGTTCCACTACCACTTCATCGTCACTTTGAACTATCCCCAAACCGATTTTGCTCAAATTGGCGCTCCATGTGACTCTTGTACTAACTGTTCATAAATTTCCTCAACTGCATTTTGAAATTTTACATCACAGCTTGGATGACTATCACAGTTGGTTCTTATTTTGGTCTCTCAGGATGGATAGCTCTTTGGAATATTGTTCTATAGCAACTTTCAAAGGTGGTTGCTCATTCCATTCCCATTCCTCCTCATGCTTCATGATTACACTATAAGCTTGTGCATGAGGGCATTGATATCCCGCAGCTCCGTAATCACCCAGGACTACATTAGGCCCAAAGAATATTTTGTAACTCCATCCAAGGCTGGAAAATAATAAGTCTCCATGATTTGGCAATCCACCTTGCACAAACGGTAACTCAAAAGTAAAAAAATCAAATATACACAAAAATAAAAATAAAAAAGTCTAAATTAGTTGCCTCCTTTGTTACTAATGATATTGGCAAAACCAATCCCCGAACAGGCGCCAAAAACTTGTTGGACGAATTCCAGGCAAGTATACCTAGTCGTACAAGTAATACGGTGTAGTGAGATCGATATCGCTCCCACGAGGATCAGTTGCCAATTACCAATTCACAAATCAAACAACTATCTAGACTACACTATGGCATGAAGAGAAATCAAAACATAAAATAAAGCAACAAAAGCAATAAAATATTTTTGGTCTTTTGAATTTTTATCAAACACTTGGAGTGCGAGAAAGAGGTGTTTGGGATTAAACTCACTAAACCTTAGCCTCATGCAATACCAAGACCACCAATCCAGTTTATGCTTCGAATATTAAAATCAACCCACAAGATTACTCAAGCCCTAATTCCTTAGGGAGTAATGAGCCTAAATCCCCAATTAAACCCTAATTCCTTAGGTGGCCTAATCAGTGAATTTGCATTAAGAGTAAGGATTACACGATTACTAATAAACCAAAATCCATTCCTAGATGCAAGGTTTACTAGGTGATTAATTCTAGATCAAGAATTGATAAGAACGTCCCCATTGCAAATCAAATCTCAAAATCATTTCATGGGTGGCCAAACCACAAAAAGCACTAAGCAAAGGAATTAAACACTAATAGAAACATAAACACAGATTGATCAATCAAGGCAGTTACATAATATTCAGTTTAGCTACATCTAATCCCAACAAAAAGGGATTTAGCTACTCATGCTAATGGAGATAACCAAAATAAGAGAAATAAGAGATAAAGGAGAGAAGAAACTCCATTGAGCTTCTCTCACACCCGGGCTCGGAGAATCCTCCTTTCAGGGTTCCAAGTCTTTAGGGTTCCCACCGTGTCGTCACTTTTTTCTCTGTACGTCCCGATGCCTATTTATAGATGCCAGGCGTACGGCCCGTGTGGCTTATCACGGCCAAAGCCGTGACCCGGGCTGGATGGGCGCACTTTCAATTTTGGATTTATCACGCCGTTGACACTCATCACGGCTAGGCCGTGATCCCGCCTGGGTGGCGGTTTAGCTAACATGTCATGGCAGGTGATGGGCATCACGGCACGCCAGTGCCTTCCCCGACTTTGCCTTCTTTTCCTTTGTTTTGGATCATGGCGTGATGGTCATCACTAGCTAAATGCCGACGGGCCTCGCTGGGTCATTTTCTTCACTTTTCTATTGTATCTTCATCCAAGCTCCATCATGCTTGATCTTGAGCATTTTATCCCTTAATTGCAAAACAACACCACGAAACCGCTTTACCCGTTCCAAGGTAAAAACTAACAAAAATCAAACTAAATATGCCTAAACTATATGAAAATGCATGCAAGAATGTACATGAAATATGCAATAAATCACACTCATCGAGGGAGGGCTGCATTGAGTAGAAGAGAGTGAGGGGGCAAGTATTAGTGAGTAATAAGGGTAGTTTAGGTTTCTAAATACACTTAGGGCATTTTAGTCTTTACGTAATAAATATCTAAGATATTTTGCAAATTAATCAGACAAGGTGAGTCATAAGTGGTGACTCACCCTACTCACCACAACTACGTGACACTGTCCTCCATGGGGCTGTCCTGCCTAGCCTGGTTTGTCCGACTGCATATTCTTCCCGATTTAGGTTTTACGCTCAATCGAGATAATAACATATTTATTTTTAAAATTTTAAAAATAACCTATATCGCTGGAAATGATATATGAACGCTATCCATTCCGTTGGTCCAAATTATTTTCTGATAAGTAAAATCTTACCGTGACAAAACGCAAACGGATTCGTCTCGAATTTTCAATCAAAAGTTTACCATATAAACAGATGTCTGTTTATCGATACAAAAACAACAGAAATAGCAGAAATCAGAGTGTTACATAAATCAATTATGGAGAGTGATATCGTGATCGAGGCTCATTTCTGTGATCAACATATGACCCAGCTATAGAGAGTGACACTTGAAATGACGTCGGAGAAATGACGTCGAATATGAGAAAAGAAGATTAATAGGGACTTAGTAGCTTCAGCAACTCTTCAAAGAATCAGTAAATCTTCTTTCAACAGTCATATTTTTTACAAGCAAGATAAGCATCGAAAAAGGGATATTGTCACAAGAAATAGCAAAAGAGTATAAAGCTCGATGTCGAAGAAAAGAGTTACTCAGGGCAGTTACACTAGAGCAATATCAACCATGCAGAAATGTGAGAACGGGGATTTGGCAGTTACATTTCAAAAGAAGCTCAAAGCCGTGATCCAAATAGTGGAGTAGTGGACAGCAGGTTTTAGGCGTAGGATAATAAACTCGTGGGTCAATACGACATATGACAGTAGATTAAGAATTAGGAAGTTATTTCACTTGTCCATAAATAGTGGTTAGTTTGATGTATAAATGGTCGAGATACTTTGATTTCACTATCATACATCCTCACACTCACAACAAGATAGACAGAGGAACCTCAAGTATACATTCCACATTTATTTTCCAGTAAACTTTAAATTAATGCAATGTTCTTCTTCCTCCCCAATTTTCATTTATTTTCCCAACACATTTATGTTTTCTGCAACTTTAAACGTGTTTCCTTTGAGCTTCTCTTCACTTTCAAATTCATGCACTCTCTTTAAGATTTTTGCACCCTTTTATGTTCCTTTGTCCAAACTTACTTACAAAGCACTAATTTACTTCAATCGCACTTTAAGTTTCATGACACATTTACGATTTCAAGCACTCTTTAAATTCCTGCACTCTAAGTTTCAAAGCACCTTTAAGTTTCTGCACTTTTAGTTTTCATGCATTTTTAATCTTCATTGCAATGCTTTTTCATTTCTGTTTATGTTTCTGTCAAAATTTACTTTCTAGCGCTATTATTTTACCATGCTTTTAAATAACATTTGGCCTCACTATGGAAGTCTCGTTTTGACAAATCTTTGCAAGATTATCGAAGAAAGGAGAGTCTGTAATCACGAATAATTATAATAAAATTAATTGCAAAATTGTTATTTTATTTTAATTATATTTCCTGCTTTCAAAGATTAGATAGGAATACCTAAACAATTTTTGTTTATTTACACTTTCTTATACAAATTCGAAAACAAAAACATAAATTTAAAATAAAGAATAATTTTATAAATATTTTTCTTGTAATTATTGTTGAAATCAACAAATAAAAACAAAAATAGGAAATAAACCAAACATGTCCTTATTTTTCACCATCAACACCCGACAATTAAAACTCACAGGTTAGAAAACAACCTAGTTAGATAATTAATTAGATTCTTCTAATATTAAGTTCTACCTTACCTAAACTATATCATTGTTTTTTCTTCATTCCAATCAATATATAATTTCTATTTGAATAATACTGTTTGCCTATTTGGTACGAAATAAAAACGGTCGTACCCCTTTCACAAATTTCCGTTCCTACGAAACCACATTACGATTTCTCATTTCTCTCTTTTCTCTTTTCTCTTTGACTCGGCCATGTTTTCCAGCATCCATTGCAATCTGAATTACAAGTTTACAACGCTGCAATGTTCTTATAATAACCACAGCAACTACAAATGTGACAATTCAAAAAGCAAATTTAAGCAAAGGTTTCAACGTCATGAACATAAAATGTAAATAAATAAAACATGCAGAATAGACGGAGTCATTTCAAGAATCATTGAGCAATTCATTTAACATTGTCATATACGGTCTTGAGTGGGAAACCTCCATTGTGGATCAATTTGTTGTGCCTCACCCAGACGATTCGGCCATAACAAGTTTGATTTACCATTGCTCTGACGTTACTTCCGGTTTATTGGTTCCTTTTGGGTCTGAACTCCAGACTTATTGGTCACGTTATCTACCAGTCTTCTAATGGATGCGTTTTTGAAAGTGACAGGTTTTCATTTCTTATTTTCATCCTAACTTGAAAGATGCATGGGCTGCTGCACATATAGTAAAGTATCCATAAAACGAAGAGTAAAATAAGTTTGAGTGTAGAAAGGAGAAAGAAAGATATATATATATCCTTGATTACTTAAAATATGATGAGATTTAATATACTTTAACTAATCAATGGGAAAAACAATCATACTTGCTCACCCTACCCTGATGCTCATTTTAAACGAGACTCCATGTTTTATAGTATGTGAGCCACTTGCTTTTTTCCTTGAGAAGGATCCTTACTTTTGGTGAAACATACCTTGGAATGCTTTCCAAATAAAAATCCAATACACACTTAGAAGTGAAGATACATTCCAATTCTGCTTGAGAAAATTAAGATTTTTGAACACCAAAATAATGGCTATCATTCGATTTCCTTTTATTTTTGTGATATATTTTTAACGCGTATATATAGATAAGATAAATTATAAGTGAGATGATAGAGATAAAAATATACGATATTTCATATGGTATTCAAATTTTGATTTTCAAACAACATAACTATTATACTTAACACATAATATTGAGAAATACTTTTTTAAGTGCAACCCCACACAAATTAGACATTTAGACTTCTCTACCCAACATTTTCTTATCAAAAAGCGGTAAAGTACATATTTAAAAAAAATCTGAAAAATAAAGAAGAAAAAGTAATAAACAAAAAAATAAAAGTAAATTTGTTCACAAATATTTGTGAAGTTGTTATATATTAATTTCCATGCTATTGAAGCCGTTATCCTGAATAGCACATTAGATCTTTTAATAAACAGAACATGTAAACATCCCTTTGGTCCAAGTAGCAAGGAGTTTCGGTTTTTTTAAGCAAGGTTTCAAATTTGAGTCCTGTGTATAACAAAAATAGATGCCGAGAGAGATTTCCCCTTAAATATACGAGTCTTCCCACTATTAGATTCCATCCTAAAACCAATTAGTATTCAGGTGAAAATTGCTCAACATGTATTTAAACAGATATGGGTCACTCCGGTTTGCTCCTGGTTCGATCCCCGACAACGTTAAATACTAGCTCGACTTGGATTAGTTGGGATCAATGTGATTTCTGGATATCGAATGTCCGAAAACATATAAACAAGAAAGCATTTGTGCGTGTAGTAAAAAATGCTTAATTGGTACTACCTCCTGACTCAATTATAAGCAAAAAGACTATATTTTGGACTCAAATATAAAGCAAAGTCAATCAATTCAACTCTATTTAATGCCAATGTTCCAAAATTCAAGACAATCAACCAATCCAACCAACTCTCCTTTATCTTTTCCAAGAGAATTGTACACTCTCAAAACAATTAAAGGATAGTTTAATAATTTTTTTGACAAACAAAGAAATATATTTAATAACGAGCTACAAAAGATATCCAACCCATTTACAAGAGCTTTACAGGACATATGTAACACTAGGATACTAGAAGAGTTGTCATCAGGATACTTATTACATTAGCCTAAATAAAGGCACACACTGAAAAATTCATCTTAACATAAAAAAACCATCTCCCTAAACAGTTACCAACTAAATAAAATATTTCTCATGTGCATTTCACCAGACGTGTTTTCTTATATATCGATACAAGGGGGTATCCCGGGAGTCTCATCCCATGTAACCGAGTTCAGAGGCACATGTGACGTTGCTCGTCCCGAGACCTTAAATGCATGAGGGCATGGAGGCAACTGTCTGGGTGGGCTAGAGATTGACCAACTCCTATTCTTCTCCAGGAAAACTGTGCTGATATCTCATGAGATTTAGAATAGAGCCCGAGGATAGAAGTGCCATGCATTATCTTTATAAAATTGATTGATTCGAATTATGGACCCACCGAAATAGTACTTGTTGCTTACCTATGAGTAATGTTTAGAATGTTAATATGCCAAGGTGTTATATGTATCATGTGTATGGTTGTTATATGATATATCCATTTGTCGTTGTCTCACTCTTACAGCTTATACCGTCTCTTCTTTTCATAGTAGCACCTTGGTACTCGATCTGGATGTTGCAGAGAGAGTCTTTCTAAGTCACTTGAAGACCTAGTGTTAGAGGTTGAGAATGTATTCGGATTGGGGGTCTCTCCAATGAATATTTGATAGAATGACCACTTTAGAGTCGAAAGGTTGGGCTGTATATCTAAAAGAGGTCGGTAAATGTAGTGTTATATACATCCATCTGTAGTTTGAACTTATCTTCCGAAAGTGGAAACTTAGAGAAATGTTGTATGTCACGGTAACTTTGTTACTTAATGTGACTTTACGTTTAAAATGTATGTATGATCGATTTAGAGCTTATCCCTATAAGTAAAATTTTATACCCCGGTTTTCCGACTTAAGAGAAAACAAATTTTCCAGTAACCAAAGAAATTATCTTTTAATTTACTTCCGCATGTGTTACGTAGTAATACTCCTAGGGGGTGTTACAAAATCAATATTTGAGAATGGGTGTAGGTGAAAATTGATTTATTATGGTGTAAATTGATCTCTCCTTTATACTAATGTAAGTCAATTTTCACTCATACTCATTCTCAATCGTTGGTTTTATTTTCATTTTAAAGTAATTGTGATTTAAATAGTTTACATCATTGGATGAAAATAAAATTAACACTAAGGAGAGATTTTGTGTAAATGATGGATTAATTTCACAGCATTACTTCTGTGAATGAACCTTGTTCAAGGTTCACCAGCATTCGATATTGAGTGACTGCGATTAGTGGGGAAAAAAGAAGAGAATAAAAGTAAAAACAAAGTTGAAGAATGGAATGTAATACCTTTCTTTATCCTGGACAAAGTTGAAGAATCTACAACACTAGATCATAAAAGATGAGAATTTCCCTGTTAACTTTTTAACAAGTGGAGTAAACCAACATATACCAGAACAATATTTTTCTTTTTCTATGTAGCCCCAATATTATATTCCCCTTAAAACAATTTTCAGAGTTTGAAATGCAATTTTTTATTTTATTGTACATAGCACCTTTTTGGTCCACATAGAAGCCTCATCTCTTCAATGATCCTGCTCCTCCAAATGAGGTTAACATGAGAAGGATATGCACAATATGACTGAATATAGGTAATTTGATTAATTGATTTTGACCTTTATAAAGCATGGACAGATTGAGACAGGCTAAACCATTGTAGCTTTGCATGCTGTTAGTGTGGTTGGTTATGATGCAGAAGGGAGGATGGTTATACATGTTCAAAGCAGATGTTAGGAGGATGCTTACAAGATTGTTGAATAATACTGGTAGTTGTTAGAAACAGATGGAAAAAGAGTAATAAAGAGAGGAGGGAGGGAGGTGTAGAGAAGCCTTTTTCTGAGATGCATAAAGGGAGAAACATTCAGGATATGCTCTTTACTATATATTACCACCCCATGTTACCTTCTGAGGTTATTAGCCTTAAACAACCAAAAATTGCCTTGCAGCATTATGGGATACAAGCTTATGACAGTAACTGTAAATAACATATTCAGTTTACTGGAACACTGGGACAAGTATATAAATAAACTTCATTATGAATATTTATCAGAATACATTATAGCTAATAATCAAATGCTAGACAACACTTTAGACATGAAAGACTACATAGACTATTCAATACTAAGTTCACTACCCTATACCTCTATTCAAGCCAGTTTATTCTTCCAGCAAGGTGTTAGGAACATATTGTGTGTTCCTTTTAACGAGACATACATTGATATGGTTTCAGCAACTGATTCAATGAGCCACTTAGGTGTAGGGACATGACTTCATTGGTGGATCCAATTAACTTCCCTCCGATGAATACGGCCGGAACAGGTGGAGTGCAGCCTAACCTCAATAGAGCTTTCTCCATTTCCCTACCTTCAGGGTCTTGATCAATTTCATGAACCACAGGGCTCACCCCAATTTCTTGAAACAGAATGTTGACTGCATAGCATAGGCAATAAGAGCTTTTGGTGAAAATCACCACACCCTTTTCTGAGGCCAACCTCATCACCTTGTCCATCTTGGATGATACTGTGATCAAGTACTTCTAAATATATACAGAATTATGTTCCAGATAAATAGAGAAATAAAAAATGTAACACAGGAAAAAGAAAAAGTCTAATTTGATAGATGTATTTAGATTACCTTAGACTTATTAGAACCTCCCAAACCATCAGACCGAATTCAAATGAATTCGATCTAATGGTTATATTGGGTTGGTAGTCTAAGGAGGAATGCTTGAGGTTATTTGAAATGAGTTGGTATACTAGACTATTTATAGGGACAGCTTATGGATCAGTTTTTTGAGCAAGAGCAAAGCACATTCGAAAGAGGTTTTGCTTTTTAGATACCCCCAACTAAGTGTATGTGTTCTTATTCGGTTGAACAAGTTGGAAGACATATTTATAAGCATATGCCTCAATTATACTAGACTAGCTGTGAGCCCATAAAAATATAATATGACTATGAAGATTTTCTTCAACATAAACAAGTGAAAACATTGTGCTCCTATGACTAAGTTAATGCAATTTTCTTGTGTCAAAAACGTGTACATTCTACTAACCATTTGTTAATTTTTATGCAGATTTATGAAAATAAAAAATGGTTGCTCTCTAATCTCTATCCAAACTTTCAAAAGGTAATACAAGTGGAAATCCTTGAGGATGGTCAATATATACCAGATTCTCACAATCAACTGCTTTGAATCCTTATGCAGAAAGATTGATACTTAAATGGCTTTCGGTGGCTGTTAGATTCTGTGTTGCACCAACCAACTTTTATGATTCTCTCACACTTAAACAGCTTAATTTGAGACTTTTGAGACTATACTTATATATGCAACACTTACACAGTGCTCTTACATGTGTAGATGAGCACACAGATGGAATATAATGCACTATACAATTATAGTAAAAACAGAAAAATCTTTGCCCTTTGAGAAGAAGAGGGAAAGAATCCCCTTCCTTTAACAAGCCAACAATAGAATTCCATGTGTCATTACCACTACATATTATAGACACTTTAGTTTTGGTTTGAAGAATATGTTCCTAATTGTAGTAATAAATATGCATATATAAATTATTCGTCATTGTGCATGCTTGATTGCACATAGTGCTCATGCAGATAACTTATTTTTAGAAAATTATGCCTTTGCATATATAATCTACTCATGCATAGAACTCATTCAAGAAAATTATATTTCCTGCTTTGTGCATATGGAGGAATAATACAGCAGACATAAAAAGTGCTAGGATTCATTACCTTTATATCTCAAGTTAGGAAGGCCACATGCATGTTCCTTAGTACAAAGTTTGGAACTACATAACACTAAGTGATGCGCCTACTTGATGATTATCCTCGCACAGGTGCCCAAATTGAATGGTGAGGAACCTAGTTATCCATTAAACACATGGAATAGGAATTATAACTTTATATGCAAAGGCTTTCATGACTCAAGGGATTATTAATTTTAACTAACTGAATGAGATTCCATTAAAATTTTCAAGTGATACTATTCACACTTTATTTATACCAAATTTACTTGCAGTAACCACATGCTTTGAGTTACAATAGTAAGCACACTAAGCAAACTGTGCTCTCAAGTGAGAGGACACATGTTTAAGTTTTGGAGACATCACTTGTGGAGAAGGCCTAACGTATCAGTCTTACTTCGAAAGATTAGTCTTGCATCTAATGAGTGTGGCAATACCCGAGGAAGCCCAAAAAGAAAAAAATGTGTCCAAGAGCATATTCGATGAGCTTATATTAATCTCTTTATTGTGAGAGGAGTATTGTATGGTGAAATTTGATGAAGTGTGTTATTGAATATTTTCTTTTTAAGGTTTTTAAAATTAAAGTGGATCCCAGAGAAAGTTGCAATAATGATAGTAAAGCTGTTTTCTCTGGCATGATCAAGTTTCATATTACATCTATAGTTAGCCTTTCATAAAATACCAAAAAAAGAACACTTTTTTTATACAGACTTCTTTTCATACACTCTAAACTGGACACTCAAGAAAAAGAAGGGGTATCCCTGATTAAACATTGTATGCAAATAGTATCATAGCTTCAGTATATGGAGCTCTTTGAGTGGAAACTAAAACCAGATGGCTTTTGCATCCTTAAGCATTTGTTTCAGTGAACCATCAACATGAAGGGAAATTACATCTTTTGATGAGCCTACAAATTTGCCACCAATGAACACTGCTGGGACTGAAGGGTTGCATCCCAAACTCCTTAAAGCCCATTCCATTTCCCTCCCATAGGAATCATTGTCAAGCTCATGCACTGCAGGGCTTGCTCCAAGCTCATAGAACAGTTGCTTGATGCTGTGGCACATGCAACAAGAACTCTTGGTAAATATAACTGCTGCCTTCTTTGATGCCAAATCACTCACTCTATCCATTACTGCAAAGTTCCCTTAGGAATGAGAATGGACCAAATATGAAGCTAAAAATGTTCAAAGTATTTTTTGAAGAAAGCAAGATGAGTGTGGAAGCTTGTGTAATTGTTCACTAAGGCTTTGATTGTTCTGGTGAATCTTTGATATTTCATCAACTCTTATTTATAGTGGTTGATGAGGGGGATAGTGGATTGAACTGCATAATCTAGAAAAGTAGAGAAACAAATTAATTATAGTTAACTAGATAGGAAAGGTAAAGACTAAAGAAAGAAAGTTCCTTCAGATATTAGTTTGGATAAGGGAAATAATGCCCCCAGATCATTTGGTAGATGGAGACACTGCTAATGCCATGAACAAGTTGCAATATTTAGCATCATACTGTAAATGATAAATTGATAATCCAAATCTCTTAGGTGGCCGTACGAGCAACCAATGCTGGAATAAGAACATATTTATAATAATATAATAATTTTATTAGCCCAAAACTTTTTCGGCCATGGTTTGAGCATCAAGAACATTATTTTAATGTTAATATAAGCAAACTTCTCTCCGGCAGATGGCACAAAACCAATGCTGTGTTGTCGAGAAAATATATCAAAAGCATGGAATCCAATATCAAAATAGAATGATCATTATGCAAAGTCAGAGGCCCCAAAAAAGACTTCCATGTTCATTTGCATGGCTATTTAATTATATGGTAACCATATATAACTACCAAAGATTATCCTACCCATATTTATTTATAAAGAAATCTAAAGGAAAAATGATTATTCTTATAATCATTTAACCAATTCCAATGTCTATTGATGTGGTAAGTTCTTGTTAATTAGATCTCTTGCCCACTTCTGCAATATGCTGCAATGGCTTGGAATTCAAGTAAGTTCCTAGTGTGTATGTGGATCGGGGTTTTAAATATGAGTTTGCAACTGCAATTGAGGCCGTGACGTTGCGGTTTTGATAGTCTCCAAAATTGCATCAGCTGTATTTTCCTCGCAATTGTCGTAATAAAAGAAAATGCAATGCGATCACAATTTAAAACCTTGACGTGGATTAAAAATCCCACATTGTTAAAAAAATGGACAAAGTGAGAACTTTACAAGGAAATGAATTCGGAAACCTACTACTTGAAAACTTTGGTCAAGACACGGTGCTGGTACACATTGATATTCCTCTTTAAGTCCATTGCTCGAAATCTCGTCGGTTGACGCAAGGGTTCGAGGATGATGTGGAGGAAGATAAGAGTTTATCCGGTTCCTTTTCATTTTGTCACTTTGGTCCCTGCATCAGATTCATGGAATACAAAAACAGTGGTAAAGTCACACAATCATATATGTGTATTTGGCCCTTTGGGTAAGGAAAGGCAAGGGAATAGGGATTCTTCAAAACTGTATCCACTATCCAGTAACATGGTGAGGGTGTCTTGAGATTCCCAATGTTGTTAGAATTTTTCCATTTTATAGATATGATTCCAACTTCCTTGAGTAGTTGGGTATAAATTCCTTAGCTCTGAGTGGTCATAATCACTTTGGTAAAATTATTGTATATACATTTGTTAGTATCAACTCATTAGAGTGTCAACTTGAAAGTAAGAATTCACTAGAAGGATTTAGGTATAATTGAATAGGCCTCATTTTGTTTATGTCTAAGTGGGGTGAACATAGAGAATGCGAGTCTAGATCTACAAACCGACCAAATTGGTTATCCAATATCCTTTAATCGTTTTAAGAAGTTGGTTGTTATGCAAAACATAAAAACTATGAGTTATTCTAAATATTCATGTATTCTATATAGTCACCATTGAGTCTTAATCTTATAGTTCAAGAATTATGTATAAACCTCCTCAATGATATAAGCTATTAAGTACAAGATAGGGAAAGGTTTTATGTAGTAGTAATGTGATAATTGAAGTTTATATAGGGAAACACAAGAAGGGGTTGAATTGTGTTTCTTAATAGTTTTTCAAAAAAAGCATTTTCTTAAACACTTTTACAAGCAAACCAAAATAATCAACACACAAACAGAAAACGTTTTTAAAGAGTTAACAAACTCATATTCAAAACCCCACAGTTAGTATAATAAAAATCAGAAAAGATAAGGGAAGAAGATTCACACAAGTATTTTATCCCTGGTTCACTCTCTTCCAACCAAGAGCTACGTCTAATCCCTTCTACAGAAGGTTTTATCCACTAATCTCCAAATAGATTACAAGTATTAAACACCTCTTCAGGCTACAAGTATTCTTTCTCTACCAAGCCTCTTTAGGCTCTAACTCTAACAAAGAGATTAGTGGTTTGATCTAAGAACCCACTATGTATGAGGTTTTGAAAGTTTAACATCAGCAAGTTTTACAAGTAAACTTGTTTTCCAATTTAAGAGAGTTTTTGCACTTTTTATATTAGAGCTGTGTATATGTTCTTGTATATGTATATGTATCTATATCACCTATTTCGTTGAAGTTCTTCAAGTATTTATAGATGAAGTGCTTCTCTGTCTTGATCTTCTTCAACGGCCTTCAAATGTATCCGTTTAGACATAGCATTAAATGCTTGGATCCGCTGAGACCGATAACTTGATATGCTTCATGGAAAAGTGCTCTTGTTTATCGAGGAATGCTCAAAGTAGAGCTGTCACTTCCTTGTTGTACCGAAAGTTGCTTCTCACTTTCCTTCTTTGTACTTGACTTGAGCTTTTCAAAGAGTGTAGATGACAGAGTACAAAGGTTTATGTTTTCAATGGTACTATGTTTCTATTCTCAAGAAACAGAGAGTTAACAATAGAAACATCAAGGGTAAAGAGACATATATTCTCTTGAATTAAATAAGCAATCATATGAAATAAATACGCTTAAGTCTAGACGAGTTCACGTTTTAAAACAACTGGATGCGCAGGTCTTTGGACATGCAAGATCAACTTATCGTGAAGAGACGGGCTTGTTCCATCGACATCATGCGTCAGAGACTTTTGACTAGTTCCAAGTATTGGACTCGCTTATACTCAATAGCTCGTCTCACCGACGTGGCATCTAGTGAGACTACTCATCTATCAAGTCTTTGGACTTGTTATTTTTCTGGAAATTGTTCTAATGTCTCGTCTACTTAACTTTTCTTTTTAGACTTAGTAACTCTCTACCTTAGTCAATTTTAAGATCTCGCCTAGCATAAAATTAATAGACTCGGAATTTTACTTAAGAGTTCGAGACTTGTCTAGAGGATCAAAAGTAGAATCAGATAAGATTCCATACTTTATGTTAAGTTCCTCCGACTAGTATAATTCAAACAGTTCTGCAATCTTATAACAAACAAGTTAGATCCTTGACAACACTTTTCCATACAAATTTAACATTTTTTGTTAATATCAAAACTTAAGAGATTATTTAATCCAAAACCACTTTGGTTCTAACAATAATTACCATCTGAATTGGAAGGTTTTAAGTAGGGAAAGAGGAAAAGAGAGAAATAAAGTAACAAGTAACAACAACTGATATTGATTTGATGTGGTAATGATGTGATTACAAAAGACAACCCTAATAGTCCTATTTATACTAAAAGTAGAATCCTAATCTTGATCAAATAGAGAATCAAATCATAAAATAAAATTAAGAAATAAACCTAAGAGATCATCTAGGATACTCTTAAAATATTCTAAGATATGAAAATATATTATCGGATATTTCTCGATTTTCTAACACTCCCCTCAAGCTAAAGCTTACTAAGCTTTAAGCATTACACCAAAAAACAATGTATTCCCCTTCAAATTAAAATTTAAAATATAAACATAATCCGAGCTCCATGAAAATAATGGTTGGAAGGCAACTCAAGGATGTTGGAGAGGCTAGGAAAGTTGCTTTGGAAAATTACTTAGCAAGATAGCTGGAATAATCATCAACTGACAAAATTTCTTGGTAAGCAATCTAACAAAGCAAGGTCCGAACTCTTCAAAACCTCACTGGAAGCTTCAACAACAATATAGGAGACCCAAATTATTTAAAATTGAAATTAAGGCGACAACTACTCTGGGACCGAGACGAGGCCGGTGCATCTAGGACAAGGGATCAAGGCTAGTGCATCTAGGAGAAAGACGAGCTAGTGCATCTAGGAAAAAGAGCCGAGCCGAGCATCTGAGACGAGGCCGATGCATCTGAGACAAGGGGCCAAGGCTAGTGCATCCGGGAGAAAGACGGCCCAGTGCATCTAGTTAAAAGAGTCGATCATCTGGGACAATGAATTGGGCTAGTGTGAGTCATAGCCAACATGAGTCAATCATCGATGGAAATAGAAGTCACCACTAATATGATTCATCCGTGAGAAAGGAGTAACCACCAGAATAATCGTCGGTGAGAAGAGAAGCTTCTGATACGATCCATTAGTGGATAAGAATTGCATGACAAACACTAGTGTCGGATAATGGCAGCAAGAAAAAATGGTTACTCCTATAAAAGTACATTATGACATAAAATATTAATATGTTAAAACATTAAATCCTTTGGAATATGTTTCAATCATATCTTAAAAATACTTTAATACCTATTTATATATATTCATTTATTAGTACTTAATTATCATTCATTTGGTTGATGCCTTTTTCCTATGCATGATTCCTTCAACTTACTATATGGTTTAGAGTAGTAAAAGTGATTTCTGAACGTTGCTCAACGTTCAACCTTCAACAATTGGTTTTTGTAAATGGTTTTATTATAAATATTTATTGGAATTAATTAGTGAAATTGCTACCTTAATTGCCAATGAAAAAATGCTATGAGTAGTTCCTTACACACTCTAACGGAAAGACGAATGACGATAGATAGATATATATATATATATAAATATATATATATATATATATATATATATATATATATATATATACACTGAAAAGAGAGGTAGGGGTAGAGAGACATGAAAAGGAATTTTAAGAGTATATTCTTAAGATTACCGAAACTAGCTAGACAATTGTATTGTGTAAATTCCAGCTGTGTTAATCTTGGGGAGCAAGCCGGTTTGTCATCAAATTGTACCTGAGGTCTACCGGAATCTTGCTTTTAAGAAAGTGGTTCGTCCACTGCACAACTATCGATCATATCCCTATATTTCTAACAATTTAAAAGCAAGATTATTTTGATCGATGGCAGTTTATCAACCAAAAGCGCAAGCGAATGTGGGGGAAGTTCTCATTCCATCAACATTGAAGCTACGACTTGCTGCGACTTCACCAAAATTAGTGGAGGTTTGGGAATTTTCAAAAAGTTGAGTTTTAAAGTGTTTTCTCATGATTTTACAAATTCTTGAATTTCTTTGATTAACGTTGAATATATATTTTTTTTTGAGTAGTTTAGGATTTTTTGATACAATTACATTTGTTTTATATATATTTTGAATAACTGGTTTCTTTTGGTGGATTTCATTTAGTGGCTAAAAAATTAGTGCCAATAATGAAAAGACAAGGCACATATTGTGAGACACAGTGTTGTTAGACATGATGTAATTTTCCTTAAGTATGAGAAGTGAAAGAAATCTTGTTGATTATCTCACTAAAGGTTTACCCAAGAAAGTGGTTTTGGATACGTCGAGGGGATGAGACTTAAGCCTTGAGTTGAGGAAAATATGGTGGATACCTTTTTGTTGGTCAAACGAAACCATATATATGATTACTCATATGCATTACATTTCCATCCCTATGGCGTGTGGTAATGCTTGTTGATGATAGATACATAGCCCTTGATTTGGGTGGTGCTATAAACACGAACTTGATGTATCTATAAATGTTTATTGTGAGGTTGAGTTGGATACACGACCCTTGATTTGGGTGGTGCTATAGAGACGCACTTTGATGTATCTAATAATATTTATTGTGAGGTTGTGTTATAAAACTCTTAATAGATACATACCCTATTTTTGGGTGGTGGTAGAGAGATACACTAGATGTATCTACCTATGTGAGTTGAGAAGGTAGAAAACCGCCTTCTATGAAAGACTTAGGCAATCTTTCTAAAACACTCATGAGAAACCCAAGGTATAGAGAAGGCTTTTATAATGTGTGTATTGACGTGTGTGAAATATGCATATATTTTATTATTAGTTAGCATTTAATTGTTGCATTTTCTAGCATAGATTTTAGTAATTTTTAGCATTTAGCATGCATTTTGTATTTTACCTTTAGTTCGGATGATTTCTGTTTGTTTTTGTTGTGCAAGTAGGTGGATTTGCCAGTTCCACAGTAGGTGAGAAGGCTTCGAGTCTCTTTCTGATGGGACAGCCAACAAAAGCTTGTTTGGTCCTTGATTATTCAACGAGTAACCTCAGGCAAGTGTAGGAACTCGTGGGGAGACAGGTTGAAGACGTATCTTGAAAGAAGTCAATAATCCTAGTCGACAGACAAAGTTGACTTTCACTTATCCAGACAGGAAGTCACTTATATGAGCAGACAGATGATTCTAACTGTTTTAATCTTCACACTAGATAGACTGGTTATCAACCAATATGAAGGTTAATTAAATCATTAACCAATGTTTAGTTCTCATCAAAACTTGGGGAAATGCACATCAGACATTTTAGAGACTTAACAATCTCCCCCTTTTTGATGATGACAAACTTTGAGATGATTTAATGAACCTCAAAAAATATCAACAAATGAAAGTAGCATATATTAGACAGATTGAAATTTTCTTAATCAGATGGGCTTGATCATATGTTCTAGTTAACTTAGTCGCACATATATTTGACTTGTTTTACTTTGAAATTATCAGAGCAATCTTACTTGGATTTATCAGAGCAATTATAGCAACTATTAGAACATACTATGATCATATCATGTTCATATATTATTTTCTTATTAAGATCATATCATATTCATTCTCCCCCTTTTGTCAACAGCAAAAAGGAGTCCATTTGGAATACTCCAACTCTTCAGTGACATCCATACCTAGCTTCTTCATCTGTTGAAGATCAATAGTCTTTCCCGGAATGATCCTCTCGATCTCAGTAACCTTGGGATTGTATTTCTCAGCAATTTCCTTTGTGGAGAGACACTTGGATGATGCCATTTTTGAGAGAAAACGGTTCTAGGGTTTCGAGAGAGAAGAGGGTTTCAGAGACGAAAAGACAAAGATATTTTGGAATTTTGAAAACGTAAAGGTTCAACCTTTCTGATATATTGTCTTTTATAGTCATAAAGGTAGGAGAGAGAAAAACAACATTTTTAATTCAAAATGGCATGATTTGTATGGGGAACCGCAACACCCACTTAAGACATAATGAAAACATGGTTTCGAGATATATAAACTACCGTGCACATGATTAGCTTCAGATAAAGGAATGGTATTAAACACTTAATAGCCATTTCAACAAAACCGTTGAGTTCCAGCATAGTGACTCAATCAGAGTCGAGTAAGCATAGCAGAAGTGATAAACCCGATAAAGTTAACATTCAAACATGTCAATGCAATGCATGTTTAGATTATCTCTAATAAATAAAAACCTTTCTTTTTCTAGGGGTTTAGTGAAAATATCAGCCCATTGATTTTCAGTTTTAACAAACTTAATATCAAAGATGCCTTTCTGAACATAATCCCTAATAAAATGATGTTTGATTTCAATATGCTTAGCCTTAGAATGTGTGACAGTGTGACACCCCAAAACCCGGCATCACATGGTTACCCGTTGAGGAAAAAACCTATTTAAAACACTCGGTCGCTTTCAAAAATAACCTTTTATATAGGGTTCCGAAAAAGGGGTACTCAATTTTTTTTTTTGTTAAAAGAAGTTAAGAAAAGGTGATGAACACTGAACATGAAAACAAACATCATACATATAAATATAACCGTCCACTTGGGATCTTAGGTTTGATTACAAAACCTGGCCTTGTCGAACCGATCAACAAACACTAAAACAGCTATCAAGAAACATGTAAAAAGGAAACATCAAACCCGGGATAGGGAACTGGGTACAAGACTCAAAAGATGGCTCTAAAAGCCTAGGGACTATCGGACAACTCCAAAAGCCAACGAACGATCTACCAATGCCTCATGCATGCAGGAAGTGACCACGACGTTACCCCGAGACGAGATATCGATGCGGATCTATAACGTCACCACCATCGCCGATAGGGACGTCGTCATCTCCGGGATTCTGTGGATGGTACTTTGGCTCCTCCTCCTCCTCCTCGCCCCTAGACCTCTATCAGCCAAGAGGTTCTTAATCGGATCCTCTTGGATCCTCCTCCACTAGATCCTCTCATGCCGGCTCAACTGGATAGAATGCTCACGAAGGAGACCGGTGACTTGTAGCGTATGAAGGTATTACCATGGAGGTGGAAGCGCCACATTCCTCATCTCGACGGTATGAATCCTCTTCGGACGGCACTGTTAGCATTCGTCTCCTGTGAGTCGTGGATCGGTCCTCGATACGTCGCGGTCGCCGCACCTCATGTATAGTCCAGTTCCCCGCCGTCCTAGTATGATCAAACACTTCGCTCCTCGAGCTCGATTGTGCCAAGGGAACGTTCGGATCTATCTAAAAGCACACGCATACCCGATACAAGAAGAAAAGAACAGAACATCCAGATGTGCAAGAGTGAGATACCATCATAAGATATATCCCACAATAACCATATACACGATACATACATCACATAATCATATAAGCAGTTAAATCATGCATATACATAACATAAAAGTGTTATATCAAAGTGGTCTCAAACCCGCACGACATAATCTTTGAAAATATGCATGACACTTCAATATCGAGCTCTAACTTAATCTCTACGAGATATAAACACCGTTTTCACCGGAGAAGAATTAGAGTTGGTCATTCTCTAGTCCATTGGGCAGTTGCCTCCTTACCCTCATGCATTTAAGGTCTCGGGACGAGCAACGCCACATGTGCCCTCAAACCTAAGTACATGGATTGACTCCCGAGATACCACCTTGTATCTCGAATATAAGAAAGCACGTTTTCTGGGGAAATGCACATGAGAAAATATTTTATTCAAAGGTTTTCTTTGTGTTCATTATTATTTTCGATGTGGCACTCAAAGCTAACGACTTAATCATCATTTCCCCATCACTTGAAACCTAGAAATATAGGACACACAAATCCGAATGGTCAATCACAACGTCCGAGACCAATGCCGCAATCAAGGGTTGTGGTCATATAAATCACTTATGCTTTTATTCATGCTTCGACCTTAACATGATAAGGACAATAGCCCACAACAACAAAATCAGAACGCACCGTCCTTGATTTCGAGAATTGGACTCTCACCGGGAACATCATGAATAGGACTCATGGCCCCAATTAACACTAATCCAAGATCACGTGCGTATAACCTGAATACTAGAGGCGACGCCTCGCGTACTAGATTCTCTTTCTTAAGTACTTATTTTTCGCTCAATGAAAATCAAATTCAAAACCGAATCCTTGATAACCTATCCAAAGCTATCGAAAGTTTCTAAAACATTTAGGAGAAAACCTTTTCTTTGAAAATCTTTTATAAAGCATCTTTGAAATACTTTTTATCTTTGAAAATCCCCAATAGGATATTACCAAATAATCTTGAAAGTTTTCACTTGAAGACACATAGTTCAAAAAGGATTTTTTTCTCTTGTATAACAATAGTTCACCAAAACCATTTCAACATTTAAAACAAGTACTTGAAGTTAATGAGATTTTGGAAAAGAACACAAACCCTTTCATATTCAAAGCTTACTAAGGTTTTTAATCCTTATAATGATTGAGCCTGAGACACAAGTCCGGTGATAGTGTGATTTTACATGATATTTTCTCGTACACTTTTTGCATGCATTTTACATATAGATTAGGCATTCTTTTTTTGATTTTAGTTAGATTTTCCCTTGGAACGGGTGAAGCGGTGTTGTGGTGTTGTTTTGCGAGAATTCATGATTAAATGCCCAAGGGTTGGCCATGATGACGATTGGTTGATTTAGAGCCTTAAAAGTGAAGAAAATGACCCAAACAGAGCCCAGCACGGCCTAGCCGGGATGCCCGTCACGGCCATGATCGAGCAAACCGAAAAGGCGAAAGGCTGAAGTCGAGTCGTCACGGCCTCAGCTGCGATATACATCACGGCCGTGACCCAAAACCACCACAAGTCAGAATCCATCACGGCTTGGCCGTGATGGAGATCACAGGCGTGAACAGAGGGCTCGCGACGCGAGCAAATGCTCGCCACGCGAGAGACGAAAAGTTGCCAAAACTGCCAGAGACAGAATCCGTCACGGCCTGGCCGTGATGGCCATCTCGGCCGTGACGCGCAGCAGGTCTATTTAAAGAAACGCAACAGACAAAACTAAGGGAGTTTTTGGAGAAGAGAAAAGGAGGCAGCCCAGAGAAACCCTAGGGGACGATTCTTGGTGACTGTGGTGGCTGGGTTCATCCTTCCATGGAGTGTTTCCCTTCTTCCATCTTAGTATCTTTCCTTTCCCTTCTCCTTTGATGATGTGTAACTAAACTCCCATTGTTGGGGTTAGGGTAGCCATTTCTGATTTCTCATGTATATGACTTGATATTGCAATATGGTTTTTACTTCATTATTGAGTGATTGATTCTCTGTGCTTAATGCTTGTTGTGGCTAGCACCCCCATGACTTGATATGTGTTTTGGTATGCAATGGGGACGCTCGATTATCATAACCGGAATTGAGATCAATCACCTAATAAGCCTTGTATCTAGGAATGGAACTAGGTTTATTAGCAATCGTGTAATCCCTAATCATAATGCAAATTCATTAATCTAGGCCACCTAAGGAATTAGGGTTTATTAGTGGATTTAGGCTCTTGCCATCCGAGGGATCGGGGTTTGAGTAATTTAGTGGATTGATTGTCATAATTGAAGTAGAAACTGTTTGTGGCTCCTTTCATTGCATGAGAATGAAGTTTGGTGAACCTAATCCCAACATCTTTTATCATATTTAAAACCCATCTTTTATTTCCTTCCAAGTGTTTGAGAAAAGTACAAAAAGAGTTTGTTTTTCTTATGTTGTTAGTTCTAGCTTTTGTTAGTTTAGAACTCTCTTCAATCCAAGAATCCGCTTAGATAGTAATTGGTTTGGTAAGTGTTAGTACTTGTAGCAGTCCCCGTGGATACGATAAACCGGTCTTACCACCGTATTACTTGTACGATCGGGTATACTTGCTCGTAACCGTCAACAAGTTTTTGGCGCGTTGCCGGGACTGCGTCTCAATATTAGCATTTCCATTTCAGTTACTACTTTAGGCAAAAGTTTTTCAGTATAATCCGTTTTCTGCAAGTAATTTTCTGCTTCTATTTGCCGTCATTTTTTTTTCTTTTTCTGCTTTTGTTTTTACCGTCAATTTTCTAGTGTGTTTTTGCTGTCAATTTTTTTAGTGTGTTTGCTGTTGTGTGCTAACCTTTACTACTAACAATCTTGTTTGCTAGACTGTTTTTGTATGCGAGGCACTATTCCAGCTGACCAACTCCTATATGATCCAGAAATTGAAAGAACTGCTAGGAAGAATAGGAGGCAAGCAAGACAGCAGAATTTGTTAGAGCAACAAGGAGAAGACCAAGAGACTTCCATATCTCAAGTTTGTCAAGAAGAACTCCGGAATGGCGGGGAATGGTGAAGATACTCCTCCACCACCACGGAGGACACTTGGTGACTACTCCAATACAAATTTCAACAGGGCATGTCACGAGTATAGTGCTACCTCCGGTGAACTGCAATAATTTTGAAATAAAGCCAAATCTCATCAACATGGTTTCACAAAATCAGTTTCTTTGGGTTGGAGAAGGATGATCCTAATGAGCCATATTTCCACTTTCCCGTAGTTGTGCGACACGGTGAAGATAAATGGTGCCTCCGATGATGCACTCGCCCCGCGGTTGTTCCCTTTTTCTTTAAGAGATGAGAGCCAAGTCTTGGCTCCAATCACAACCAACGGGGAGCTTCACTACATGGGACAACTTAGAGGCAAAATTCTTGGCAAGGTTCTTCCCCACCTCAAGATTTGTAAAGGCAAGGGGTGACATTATAAGCTTTGCGCAACAAGAAGGTGAGACTCTTCATGATGCCCGGAAAGGTTCAAGGAATTGCTTTGAGATGCCCAAACCATGGTTTTGATAATCTTACTCGGATGCAAACATTTCAGAATGGATTGAGGCCATCAACCAGGTACATGTTGGATGCCTCACCGGAGGTTCAATGAATACAAAGACAGCAGAGGAAGCCCCGACTTTGATAGAAGCAATGGCCTCTAATGATTATTTGATGCATCATGACGGGGTCCCACACAAAGAAGGGGAGTGTTGGAGCTAGATTCACAAACCGCATTGTTGGCTCGTGAACAAGATCATGACACAACAATTGGAGTCTCTTACCAAACAACTAGCTCAACTCCCACAACAACTCCAACTGCTCAAGGGACATCCATGCCACACCAACAGTAACCGAGATGTGATTTCTGTGGAGGTGATCATGAGAATGGAAGATGCGAGGCATGTTGTGACTCCCCAGCAAGTGTACCGGGTCGCCGCAAGTAATAAAAACACGGAAGAGTCTACCGAGGCTCGAACACAAGGATTGGGTTACCAATTCGACTACTTTGTCAAGAAACCGACA
>JAUPTC010001351.1:0-25000 GCA_030762895.1 Sophora flavescens
TATTCTGTAGATCTTAAGGAAAGCAGACGGGGAACAATCAAGAAACTTCCTGCCTGGTATCTAATTGGATGCACTGGCCAGGCTATCTCATAGTCTGGTACTCATTGCCAGTAGCCGGACTGGCTGCTTATTTGAATGTGTCGATCTTATTCTATATAAGGAGTTGATTTGCATCCTTGTCTGGCAGTTAGCTAAGCGAGAAGCTGTGATCGAGGAATCCCCGCCCAATAGTGCCTCTACTCTACTAGTCCTAGTACTAGATACTAGATAGACAGGCCGATCACTGGTGGCATAAGATCCTTCTCTGCTTGTCTAACTCAAGCCAGATAGCAGCAATCACTCGAAATAGTCATATGCGGAACACATGCAAGTCCAGATTGAAAGATAAGAGAGCCAAGTCTATCTCTTAAGACCAAAAGGAAATGTTGGGGGGACAGGTCTCTAGGGAAGAAATGCTAGAGGTCTAACCTAACCGTTTGTTTCATGCAGTAAAGAGGGCTAGAGCCAGAAGTACGGGATTGTTTGAAGGCCTTTCCTAGGTTTGATCGGCTATATATAGTGTCAGGGAATAGAATTTCTTTTGGGCAAGTAAATTCAAAAGAAAGGGCAATATTCCAAAAAGTAGTCCTGACTCCAATCAGTCAACTACGGGCGGTAAAAGGGCTGGTAGTGAATCTTCGGTGCAAGCTGTAGGAGTAGGACTGGTTTAGGTTTGGGTGAGGGAAGAAGCAACGGCTAACGAGATAGGGGCGACAAAGTAAGGGGATTGCGCCTTTCTCCTAGGGCAAGAGTTTTCGTCGCTGGATTAAGACGACTTACTACTTGTCTGAAAGCGGAAAAGGAAGGTGACTAACTTCATTTGGTAAAGCTAGATAGCAACCGAAAGAGGCACATCAAAAGATCTTTTGCCCGAAAGACAAGTTCGCAAGGGAAAGTTCCATGAATCAGCAAATCCTTGTTTTTAGTTATTAGGTTAAACGTGAGCAGCGTGTGCATGAAGCTAGCAGCAGCGAGCGATTTGCGATCGTGATAAATAGGTATGAAGTATATGATTATATCAGCAGATGTGTGTGGAGGGTTTACAAAATTCCTACCACGAGAAGGGTTTACCGACTCCAATCGGTTCTAGATAGTGGTAATAACTATTTGGATTAAAAATGCAGATTTACCCAATTATGGAATCGCTCAAAGACAACACCAAGTGCCTTTCGGGAACAAGTGAAAACATAGGCCCAGGCGGTAGAGCCAAGGTAACTAAAAAACAATTCTCAATTTTTTGACAGTCCAAATTTTGTATTCCACCTCAAAGGGTCAGAATCTTGCTCGGTTGTCCTTTCAATCCACTATGTCAGCACACCAAGGATTGGTTGAAGAATGGTGAATATGCATGCTTCCCCCCTATTCCCGCTCATTATATATAACCGACTAGCTGATATTCCAGTAAAGGAGTCAAGCCCGCACAGAAAAACCTTTGAATTAGTGGGTAACTTCCTCTCATCCACAACCCCGGCTACCCATAGTTTGAAGGGAAAGTTTCTCCCCCCTTAATAAAGAAATAGGTTGGGGAAGCCCTATGCCCTATGGCGCGATGATGACTAAATATATTATTCCCACGAAACCAAAGCTCTTCATAGTTTTAGAAACTTTTAGGCCATTCACCCCATGCCCATCCTTTGATGCCGATGCCGGCAAGCGTTCCCCTCCCCTTTTCCATTGTAGAAACGGGCCTTCCTCTTTTGCAGGAAGGTTCACTATGTCAAGTTGAAGCCTTTGGAAACTCTCCTAACAGGCAGAGAAAGCTCAAAAGAGGGATTGGCGGGAAAGGCTTCAGGAAGTGCTGCCCTTCTCTTTTCTGTCCTAGTCCCTCGGGAGCATATAAAGGGTTCCCTTCCATCGGTTGAGCCCTAAGCAAGGGCACACTAAGCGGGTGAGGACTGACTCGATTGACTGGCGTGGCCTTAAGAGCAGGAATTTCCTTCTTTCATCCCTAGCAACCCAAAAAACATCCTACGTTGTGAACTGATTTCTTGAGCTCTTCTTTGATAGATTGAAATCCGATTTCGAACAGATCTTTCTTATTAAACAAAAAAAAAACAGTCCCAGAAATAGAATATGCCTCTCTTTCTGAATGCCTAGGTCAGTCCCAACCTGAAATCAGAGCTAGATTGCCTGCCTGCCAACTTATTTGAGTGACTAACTACCCTGCGAACCTACTACCCTTATTACCCTCCCCGCGCGCAGACGCTTTCTTGCTTTCGAACCCCCCATTCGTGAAGCCTGCTCTTTTCTTGGGCCTATCCTGTCTTTGATTCGTGTAAACTCTTTGCCCTCTTCCACTGAGACAAAGTCATTCTAACGCACGCTGAGCAGTTTATCCACTTCGAAACCTCAATCTATTTTGATTTCTAGAGAGATTCCATTATGAACATTTCCTCCTTTCCCTGTAGTATGCTAGCCCGTAGAGAACTTCAGTAGGACCGTGGCATCAATGCACCTTTTCGTCAATACTATATTACGTAAACTAGATGTTAAGGCAATGTCAATTGTATGATGAGATACCGTAATTGGCTCCTGTTAGCACGAAAGATAGATATGAAATGCCTCTTTTAGAGTGAGGGTATATTGAAGTGATGGGCTCAACAGTGTCCTTCCGTGAGATGAGCTGGGCAAGGATAGGTGAATTCTTGTATAAGGAAGAAGCGGAAGAGCTACTTGAAAGAAAGGTTGGAAGAACTAGTCCCTTAGGATGCCGTAGGTCCTATAAGGTGGATTCTTCTGCTCTCTTGCCTTTCCTCGCCCTACCGATCGAGATGTGCCACCTCAACCTCAACTTTCTTCTCTTTATGGTATCTAGCGAAATGGAAGTTGGATTAAAAAGTGCTTTTTATTGCTAAACTGTACTTTAGTCTTTCCTTTTGAATCCCTTCTATCCTTCGCTCCTTACTATACTCTGGCTACAGAGCAGAGCCCTCTAAATGCCATCATGAAGTGTAAGACATCTCATCGGGAAGAAAGTGGAATGCCTCTAATGAGCTCTTTCCGACAGCGAGTCTCGGGTATTCAATCCTCCCATCCATCCTTCCGACAACATATTCAACAGCATAGCCAATGTCCCACTCAGTCCCTTACTTGAATTAGTAATCTCAACTCGATCTTAGCGGATCTAACTTGAACTCCTTCTGTCTTAGCCTACCATCTTTATCTTCTATCCCCTGGAGCTCCCGTTTTGAGAGGATAAGTAGCTGACCTCTTTCTAGTAATCCCCTTAGTCTCCAATCTAAGAGAAAAGTAGCTCCTGGCTTCATGTCTTGCTGATCGATTGACTTTTTTTCTCAAGTTTAGTTTCTCTTTCAGTTGGTGATTGGGGATTGGCATAGTTCCCGCCTCCCCCATTTCTGGCCAAAGAAAAAGAAGGGGAATTCCTTCAAGGCAGTAGGAACGAATGGATAAAAAAACATGATTGTTCATTTCGGAGAAAAACTAGTATCAATAACGAAAGGGCTTTCCCAATTAAGGAGCCGGATCCATTTTGGATGCTTTAGATATAGCAACCTGGGGATTAGGATAAGTAAGGGAATCAGTAATCGTTCTTGCTTGTTGGTTTGTTTGTTTTCGGCTTTACAATTCAATAAAAAAAAGAAATAAGAGAAGAGAATCTTGTTGAGAGTGACTACCTGATGGGAAAGAGAAAGGTGACTTCCGCCTCCAAGGATAATCTAGAGTCGAGAAGCGACTAAAATATCGTATATCTAGAGAGTCAAGCCGTTCCAATCTGCTATAGCAAGTCCTTCTTCACTGGAAGGATGGAACCCTGATTGGTATGCCAACATTTTCTCTGGGTAGGTTGACCACATTGGAGGAAACTAGTTACCGGGCTTGTTACCATGTCTCCCGAGTGATGATCTCCTCAGTACATATGGTGTAAGATGTGATTCTACATCTCTAGTTTTGTGCTGCCCGAGGAACACCCTTATTTTTCTTAGAAGTAGTTCCTATATTCTCCTTCTTTTCTTGCTTGAGTGCCCTAGCGCTTTAGTTTTCTCGGTGGGGATCAAGACTATAGGAGGAAAAAGAGTTCATTAGCCTATATTCCCGACATGGATGGTTCAGCCCTTCAACCCGATCCAATACCAAGACATCCATAACTATCACTTATATAAATAAATAGACTATATAAATATATATATATATATATATAAAGGGTTGAGAAATGTTTTGTCCGGGAGATATAACACATCAGCACATACATACAGAGATCCTGTGATTGGATTTGTACTAGAGAAGGGAAGACCATAGAATTCTGGCTAATGTAAGGTGAATGGCTAAGTAGGTATGTGCCAAAGTGATTGAACATGATGAGATATTGAAGGAGTGGAGTATCATAAGAATGACACTGGGCTAGTCACATAGACTAAGAACGGACTTGGGTCTTTTCGAGGCAGCTAACCACTGGCCGCAAATGATAGTTGGACTTTTCTTCTGTGTCAACAAGACAAGCTAGAGCGGAATAGGCCTTGGGCTTTGCTAGAAGCCTTGGCCTTACCACACTCCCGAAGGATTCTTCACTCACGCGATCTCAATGCCTGGAACAAAGTGATCTAAGGCAGTCTTCCCGCATATGGCTTGGTGGTTCAAGTTCCTTGCCCTTAGTTAGAAAGGATAGTTATTCAATCACAGTCAATTTGTCGCACCGGTGCTTGCTCGCTACAGCTCTATCTTGTCGTAAACGCCCCTTTAAAGATAGGGGGCTAGGCACCAAACTCAACGAAATAGTTGCCATCAATGCTATTATAAGAATGTTCCGAGTAAGACCTTTATTTAGTATATTTACTCGGCTCCTTACCTTCTCTTAGCTTAGTAAGTTGCTTAATCTTCTCTAAAGTAAAAGGAGATAATTATGTATACCTTTCTTCCCCTGTTCCGGAGATAGATATAGCGCTCTCGAAAGCAAAGTTAGCTTCTTAGCAAAAATAGGGTGTTATTTCCCCATAACCATCAGATCAGGAGAAAGATTTTCTTACTTGTAATGTGACAATCCCATCTCCCAATGCCCCTTCTTCTGATCAAATACCTATTGCTACCCTTAAGCTTTCTGATTACCGAGGGGGCATAATGAGTCTTACGTTTATTCTACAAGCACTGCAATAGCATACGGCCAGTCGACCAATTATTGAATAAATGACATTTGATTCTCCTGAGTATACTTGACTTCTTATGTTGTACTTCCTAGCTTTGACACTTTATGTCTCCTAACCAATGATCAAATTCCTATGGTGGTATTGTTGGAAGAACCCTTCCCTTCTCGGAATGGAAAATTTTCTGTTAGCAGTTTCTTTGAATTTGTTCCAAAGTGGAAGGTATATTTTTGGGTTCTCGTGGAATTAAAAAGCATAATTTTAATTGTCTTGAAATCCTTAATAGGCCAACCAAAAGAAAGAAATTGTTCAATCATTCGGCCCCTTATATTGAAGTACGTTGTACATCAAGTACAGTCGAAGGGACCCACTTCACCTCTTCCCATGTATAACCGAACTGCATCGCGATGCGGCAACCAAGGCATCTCATGAGGGCCAAAATTTAATTATTAAAGGATAGGCAGGTATGAAGTCTTTCTTCGATTCAAGCTAACGCACTTTTGAACTAAGCAATTAAGTCAACTTGGAGAACTATCCTGAAGGCGAATCTATAGATAGATAGACTCAAGGAGCTTTATAACTTCCTTTGCTGGGACAGATTGATTGCTCTCCCTTTGATCGAGGGATTAAAGAAAGGAGAAGAATCTCTCTCATGTCGATGAAATTAGTACCCTACAAATGAAATCAATCTTGTTAGCCCTATCATAGACCTCGACTTGGCCATACGGTAAATAAAGAGGGGGAAGAACTTAGGACTTACCCTAGGACTCCAGTCCCTAGCCTACAAAGAAAGAAAATTTGAACTCTATTGCCCTCGACTATCACGGATAAGAAGGAGATGGAACTAAACAGGCTTAGGCCCTTTTCCTCGGGAATGCAACTACTAAATTGAGCTACTTCCTTAGGCTGGTTATTTCCTTTTACTTGATGCTTTTATTTTCCTTTTCAAAGAAAATTTTCTCGCTTCCTTAAAAAAAGAAAGGAATTGTGTATTCTTATTTTCCGAGAGAACTCTAGAGAAGTTATTGATTGCAACATCTTACGAAACCAGCATGCAAGGAATCCTCAGACAAGATGGTCGTATAAAGTGCAATGAATAGGAAGTAAGTCGAAAGGCCAAGAGATATAGCTATTCCGGTTGGGTTAGCAGAAGAGAAGAAGGAGCAGAATCAGTCGACCTGCCCACACAGCGTCTTTTTTGAGCTCTTATCCTGGGACTTTTCTTTGTGCAGGAGTTCTGTACGTGATCCTTAGCCTCGGTTCGGACAAAGCGAGGGTCGAAATAAGCGATTTCAGGGCTTAGAAGACCCTTCACCAAAGGGCCTTGCTACTTTTTTTTTTGTCTGACTACCGATAGTGATGACCTCTTGCACTCCCTCTCACCGACCTTCAAACAACTTGGAAATAAAATAATGTAGCCACTACTACTGCTGAGAAAGAGCTACTATTTAACACAAAATACAAATGTTCTATGTTCTTATGGAAGATTTTTTACCAATACTCATGAAGCCCATATTTAATGGGATATCAATGAACTTGATGTAGACCAGAAAGAGGAGGCTTTCCCGATTCTATGCACCAGCTACTCCATACATACTAGCTACTGGGAATTGCCTTATAAATATATAAGCAAGTGTAACGAAGTCGGAAGATAGGGTCCTATCGTAGCCTCGAATAGCTCATAGTTCTTTGGACCCGTATAGAATTTAAAGCGGGAAGACTTGGGACTAAAGTAGAGGCGAAGGTGACTAATGTTTGAATAGAATTAGCAGCTTCACTGATTTCCGAAATTGACCTGCTTCAACCGACTTCAATGGAAAGAATAAGGGAGAAGCTAATCCCAGTCAATTGAAAAGAAGTGGATTTGGAGACCTTCGATCGGCCAATAAAGAGCGCTAGGTGTTGGTCTTTTAGTTACCTCTTTCTCCTCTGCCTGGACAAGAGGATGGGACAATTGCTCTGACAGGCCTTTTGCCAGCGTAATAGTTAACATTCTTGGTGGATCAATTCAAGATTCTTGGGCCAGCCTTTCTTTTTCTCACCTCTGAGCGGGTATCAAGATCAAGCTCTTTTTAAACGAAAAATCTCAATACGAAAAAAAGTCCATTGTGCCAGTTCTTGAGCGAACTGTTGAACAAAGCTTCATTCATTGGTGCGAGAGTCTCGATAGGGCTTGGATCAGATTTCACTGACATAAAGGGGATTCTCTACTCCCACTAAACGGAGGACCTTTCAACAGTTTCTAATACAATCTCAGAAGTAGGGCTAACGCATCTGTACGTGAGCCTGTAAGTGAGCGAGGGACGGATATAGATATCGAAATATAATAATTAAGAGAAGACGCGATTGTAGGCTAGGCTAACTTTTCTCCCTTCTTTGGAGGAATCAACCATGCTGCGAAACGGATTCTGCCAGTTACAGTCAAAGCAAGAAATTCCGGTGAGAATGAAAGTTCTAATATGCTCTAATTCCTTAGCTAAACCCTTGTCTCCCTAACAAGAAGAATCTCACATCAAGGGTTCGGTTCTTCCCCCATTTTTTGAGACTTTGGAACGACATAAAGGGACTTACCGCGTAGTGGGGTTCTTGACGGAAGGAAAAGCTCTCTCAAAGGTAGATGTCTTTTTTTCCACCTCAGCTGATACTGAAAGGTTGGTTGGGCTAATTACCTGGAACTTTTCTTCTTTGTTTCAGAAGCTGAACAAGACTTGGTGGATGAGACCAGACGAGATTCTTCCACAGCACAGAAAAAGCAAGGACTCTTACCCGCCCGTAGACCAGAAACTGAAAGACAAAGAATCAACCAATCAAGATGAATTGAATGCTTAATTTTGATGGATGATTTATGATAAAAAAAAGTGTGTTAAGCCTTTTTTGATTCTTACTACGCTAATCCAAGTACTGGATCATACCTCTCTCCCTTTTAGCCAACAGATAGATGGTTTGGAGTAAGCGCACTACAGAAGACTAAGATGCAAGCCGGAACTAGAACTAGAACTAGAAAGCTCAAACAAGGAAATCTTTGTTCTGCGCTAGGATCGCTTAAGCCGCATTGGAAAAAAAAATTCCTTTATGTTGCTTCTTTCCCGACCTCTGTGTCACGAACACTTTTAAGTCGATTTGGGCTCTTCATTGGTGGGTGATTTAAACCCTCCCCCCCCCCTCTATCTATCACGCCAGAGCGATATCCATTCAAAGCATAAGCAGGGGAGTAGGTGATCGCACCTAAGGCCTTAAATAAAATAATATTGTATCATTGGACCAACTCCCATATCTTATTAGCAAAAGACGAAACCTGCACGAGCTCTTCTTCTAGCTTCTTAAGCTAAGACTCTTTCCTCCATCCCAGAATCTTCACTTAATCAAAAAAGCTTTTCTTCAACATCCCGCGTCGTGATTCTTTCAATTGAAAGTTTTTGTTTTTAACTACGATCCCTTCTTAGATTATTTATATTGATTCTAGAAACCCTGGGACAAGAACGATCAAGCTTCTTCTTCTTTGGTTGATGGACTCAGACGTCAAGCTATGGATATTTGATCTGATTGAATTCATTTCGTTCAAAAGTTGTCTAGGGTATACGGTCTTCTCGAACAGGGTAGGACGGTGCCTAAGCCTTTTTCAACTAATCGAAGAGGGGGAACCACCCCCATAAACCATGTATTCCTCACTCACCTAAGTCCTTCTGAATAGAAATGAAATAGAAGAAAACGTTCGCTAACAAGAAAAACATGGTCCAAACATTCTTACCTCGCCTCTAACATTCTCTTAGGCTTCTGCCTATACCATAAGCTTATCGCTTCGTTCTTGCTTCGCGACTCGGCTCTAAAACAGGAATCGCTTCAGTGGGTCCTGATCTTTTGTCGAGCCCTGCTTTGGTTTCTGGTTTGATGACATTACTTAATAAAGGGAGATGGTTGTTAGAATGATTTCGTTCTCTACTAGGCATGCTTTAGAGAAGACTCCAAGCTTGACCCCTACCACACAGGGGTGACTGGCTAGGGATGGGAGGAAGAATAGTCACCACACAAACTCTATACTTAAAAATAGCGTAAGAAAAAGAAGACAAAGGAATCGAAGTTCTCGAAGAAGCTGTTATAGCAACCTTTACCTGTTTGCTTCCTCCACCTATAGCAAGGGTACAAATCATCCTGTATGAAAGACTAAACCTACAAAAGCAAAGGACTGCTACAAAACCTTAAATCAAGATAGGGTCGGTGGTCTTTAAACCCCTGAACCCGAGTGAAAAGATTCAAAAGTACTTTCGTAAGGCAAATCTCTAGCTCAAATGAAAGATGGAACCACCTCCGCAACAACTTTTGAAATTGTTGCTACTCCGTCTTCTGCGCCAATCGTTTAAGACACTACATAAAGAAGAGTCATGTTCTTGAAGCCCTAAGAAATAGTTCAAATCGCCTGCTAGAGAAGAAGCACTTAGGGAATTGATCTAGACTAGATGAGATGCCGGTGCCATTAAACTAGCTGCCAGAACGAGTTCAAGAGATGAAGATGTTAGCAAATAGGCTTTCAACTAATCTCTTTTCTTCCCAAGGCTAGCTGTCCATTGGTCTCAGTCCCTTGTTCTCATTCCAGTCTCGGTCTAATTAGTGCTTCTTCCTAGCTACTATTGAATCCGCTCTTTCGTAAGACAAGAGGAGTAGAAGGGAGAATCACCCAATAAAGCAGTGAGTCAAAGAAGTAATGGGACAAAGGGTTGGTAGCACGCTTACGGTCTCATTCCAGTCATTCTGGACAAGACAGCCGGAAGCGAGCCAAAGGGTCGGCTTTCTTTCTCCTCTTTTTAAGAAAGAAGTAGCTGCTAATGTGATCATATCTGCTGTCCGCATATCCGCTCAAGCAAGCATGTCCCGAGCCCAAGCCGGCCAAGCAGTTCAGATTGAAGGAAATTCCATATATTTTTACATGTCACTGAGCGATCTCCCTCGTATGGCAATGCCAAAGCAAAAGAGTAGAGTAGCGTCTCGCTGAAATGAATTGACCAGATCGATGGAATTGCATGATGCCGAGTTCTCTCCTTGTCCACTACCTCTGATGAACGAAAGCGATCGGACAAAGGCAAGATATCTGAGTATATAAAGAGAAGATCGACCTTAGCCTATCGAGGCAAGATCTCAGCCTAACGAACTTGACCACGTACTCGAGCTTTTTCTATTCTTGACACATTAGGGTAGGAATAATAGTAAGCTGAGCTACCTATCTCGCTTTGAGCGCTACGTAAGCACTGTTTAAGGCACTCAGAGAAGTATGGGTAGAAAGATAAATGAAATATGAAAAAAAAAAATATGCTTTGGAGTGTGAGATACGCGAACGGGAGTACGTGATCGAACAAGCTGCAGGGCTTCCAGCAGTGATAGTTGAACTAACCGGATGGGCCGCCCAAAACATGGAGCTGACATTTAATAAAGAAATCGGAAATCAACGTCGGATCCCGGCTATCCGAAAAACGCAAACTGAAGCGGAGGATCACAAAAAAATGCAACAAAAAAGAGGCGAACCAAGCGCTTGCGCGAAGGAAGAAGTGAATCAACTAGAATGGAGACAGGGAGGAGAGGCGAAAGAGAGATTTTCTAGCCTGCAAAAAAAAAGCAGCAGGCAACAACGGCTTTTCAACCGTTGCACGCTAGCTTGTAATTCAGGGGGTAGGGGTGCCCCTTTCTAAAACTTACATTTAATATAAGGAAGAAGAAGGCCCTTTTTTGTTTGTAGTTTTCCCCAACCTATACCTAAGGGCTTCCTTCAGCTGCTTCGCACTGCCCCATAAACAATGGATCCGCTGGGCTGGATGAGCAACCTTCTCTCTTAAGGAATAAGGAATAGTGAAAAGCCATATCACTTGGAACGGAACTGGTTGCTTATTGACTGTTTTTAGTAAGACCACTTTGCTTTGGTAAGCAAAATTCTATTATCTTATTTTATTATTAGCATGGTAGCTTAAAAGACAAAAGCTAGCTTCTAGATGTTCTTTGCCTGAACATATGGAGGAAGCAACCTTCTGGCCTCTGTACCAGTAGTGGAGTGGCTTCCTACTTTCAATCAGAAAAGCAAAATGGAGCAAGGCAAGGAATAAAGAAGTTATCCCCTCTTCTCTGGTAACCCGCCGCTGGTCATATATAGTGCTCCGCCCGCCACCACATATGTAGAAAAAGAGGGAGCGGGGAAGGTACAACAACCGTTTGACTTTGGCACATGAGGTGGCGGGTTTGGCTGGGTAACATAATGGAAATGTATCGAACTGCAAATCCTGGAATGACGGTTCGACCCCATCCTTGGCCTAGGGGAGTGGCGAGCAGCACGGAACTTTAATTAATCAAATGGCATAACATAAAAAGGGGGGCTTTCCTTTTTTAGAAATCCACAGACAACATTCTGGAACTTCCAAACCAAAGAAATGCAACATGAGAAGTTGTACGTTACGCTTCAATAGAATGAATTCGGTAAGGGTAGAGCCCCATGGTCGATCCAAGGTCCTGTGCAACTTGAACTCAAATCTATCTTACCTTCCATCCATCTTTGTCTAGCCAGCTCATAAATGTTAGACCAACCAATCTCAGGGCTTACACAACCGAATTGGTTGAGGAAAAGGAAACCCCAGCGACCAAGCACTCCCGCCTCCAAAAGCGGAGACCGAACAACCGCTAGGTTGTCGAAGACACGTTTGAAGAGGAGGCGGGCGCCCTCTAAGTTGACCACCCTACCCATTAATGGACTATGAAGGGGGCAGGCGAACGGGAACCGACCGAGAACCCGAACCGCAGCGCGACGACTAGGACTCATGTCGGAGGAGTTTTGAGCGTGAGCTACCGCTCATGCAGCGGCAAGGACCCGCAACTCTCGAAGGGGCCACCAACCGCCCGTATCACTGTAGGAAACCCTCCCTTTACTCAATGGATAGAGCTTATCCTCTTTCAATCAACAAAATGATAAATGGAGGAGAAAGATAGAGGTCTTTATTGAAGAGGCTTTAAACCTAGGACTAATCAAGATCCGAAGTATGGGTCTAGGCTTTGAAAAGATTAAGATGCAAAGGGTAAAGAGAAAAGAAATGTCTTTTGAACAACCAACCTAACATAAGGATTCTAGCTCGCCCAGTTAGAGCAGATGGAGATTCCCGGACGGGGAAAAGCGGCACTCGACATCTATTCTATTAAACAACACCAAGAACAAAGTCATACCATGCCCTCGGGAGAAACACGTTCTGATTGCCATGAATGCTGCCCTCGAGGACGTGTACAAAAGAAGGTCTTTGTCGATTCCTATCAACATTGTGCACCTCTCAGTAGAGGGGCGTGAAAACGCCGTGGAGACTTTGACCGAATGAATAGGTATCAATTGGTAGACATTTTGATTGAGGAAGATAATCCAGGATGAACTCTTTTTTCGTTCGCTATGTGCTGACTGGATGCTCGCGTGATTGATCGATGGACGGGGGAATTGCATGAATGACGAGACCTGCCTAACATAAAGTCAAGTTCCCTCTCTTGATGGCGAATCTTGATTGACTGACACTAGGAACCGATTCGGAGAAATAAGAAGCATGGCATGAGATACACGGCGGAAATTTTCGATAGTGAATTACTTGACTCGGTGGATGGAGGGAGGGCCCTACAACTCAAGCACGAAATCAATGTTGAGTCAACAATCATCGAGAGGGGCACCGCCAAGCGATATCGAGACCAGTACCTTGTTGTAATATATATATATATAGGTTGGGGAAAAGCCCCTTTCTTTTCTTTTATAGGGTTCCCTGCGCTTCTTCTAATATCCCAACAATCAATCAAGAAAGTAGGGGCTTCAAAGCTAGCTTGTAGTTTAGGGGTGCGCAGGGAACCCTATAAAAGAGGCTAGCGTGCAATTTCTCTGATGGGGGCTCGCTTCAAAAAGCGGACCTTGCTTTCTACTAAACGAGCCTTCACTGCCCGCCCGGCCCCTATCTTTAATCTTAATTAAAGTGAAATCAAATCAATGAAGTGAACAGCCCAACCTCTTTGTTTGAAGCTTTTCTTCCCCTAATTCCAAAAAACAAGAAATAGAATTGCTACTACTATAGCTATAGTATAGGAAAAAGCTTCTCTTTGATAGCGGTCATAGGGGGGTTCAGAAAGAATCTGATCATAGATAGAGACTAAAACCTGTGCGGGGGTAGGGGCGGATGTAGCCAAGTGGATCAAGACGGTGGATTGTGAATCCACCACGCGCGGGTTCAATCCTCGTCGTTTGCCCATCAATAAATGGACCATTTGTTACGGAGACACAAGACAAACCTAGAAAGAATCTTTTCTTCAAGTCATCTCGAGACTTTCAAACGCATCCAAGCAATTGGTACCCGATTGAAAGAAACCATAGATTCGCGTTGCCTACTTGCTGAAAGCACAAATGGAATGGCTGATCATTCATTGTATGAAGTTTTTAAGACCTCACTAATCAGTCTTACACTTTTTTAGTTCATAATGAATGAAATGAACCCCCGGATGAAGAGACATTATCCCCTCGCTCTTACTAAACCATGGGGAGCCCCGACTAGTTTATCGGGCAAATTTAGTTGTCATGACGATAACTTTCTTAGTGGAAGATCGGAAAAGGATTCTCTTCATCACGATCCAATCCGCCGTAGACACCCGAGAGACCTCCACAAGGCAGACTAAAAGATTAAGAGGAAAAAAAGCAAAGCAAAGAGTTACGCTTTCTTTTCTCTTCCCTTGAACTTGAACCGTAGTATTCCCGTAAAAAATGAATTGAACCGGGTCTGGCTGAGCCCTTCTGTCCATCCATACAAAGAACTGATTCTTGTGCAAAGCGGTGTCGACTCTTTAACGACATCATCCGCAAATCGAGATCTATTGGCACATATAGTGCTCTTATAATCCTCCTCCTCCCGTAATATTAGTTAAGACGACTACGGCTTGTAGGTGAAACCCACTTGTGATCCCATTCACATAAACACCTTTGATTGCATTAGAGAGAATAGGTAAGCTTTCTGTATCAATGATCTCATCGCAAAAAGAGGGGAGGGTCCAATTATTGGGTAGCGGATAAATCCGAAGGTTTAGAAGTTCGGAAACTTGTGCATAGAGGCAGTTCTTATCAGAATCTACAGCACGCTGACACGGGGCATGAATTTCAGGGGTTTCTTCCCTATGATTCCACATAAATCGTGCTAAAACGGAAAAGGAATCATAAAAGGAAATTAGTGCTTGTTGCCTGTCCATCTTCAAATTTCTTCCTTTCTTGCTCCTTGCTCGCGGAGCGGCATACCGAAAAAAAGAAGGATTCAATCCAGCCCATAGGTTATCCCTACAGCTACCTTGTTTTGCCACCGAGACCTCTCTTTAATTCTACACACTAGCCCTCTCTTTTTACCTCTTTCATCCACTTTACAAGTTGACGGAAAAAGTAGCTATCGACACCCTTATCTGAAAATTCGGACATATATCCCAATAATGGAAGGGGATCTCTGCCATTGCTTCCCGTTACTTCGGTAATGACCCACGACCACTGTTGCAAAGACTAGAGGGACGTATTTACCGTCAGCGGTCAAAGAGCAGATAAGGGGCTATTGGGGATAAAAATAGCAGTCTAGAGCCTTATTGCATCTTTCTCATTTACCCTTTATATTCTTCAAATTAGAATTCTAGAGAAATGCGAATTGAAAAATTGAAAACCAACACACACACGAGTCCATACACTGTTGGAAATAGTTGACCATCACGTTCTGATATCAATTTCTATTCTGAAAAATGAGAAGTTATGTAACTTGCAGGGAATGTCCATAAGTTATTAAATTTATAACATCTTTCTCATTTACCCTTTATATTCTTCAAAAAATACGAATTGCAAAATTGAAAACCAACACACACACACACGAGTCCATACGATGTTGGAAATACTTGACCATCACGTTCTGATGTCAATTTTGTAACTTGCGGGGAAATGTCCATAAGATATTAAATTTATAACATCTTTCTCATTTACCCTTTATATTCTTCAAGTTAGCATATTACCCGTGCAATTATCCAGTGTGAACACCTAATTTTGTCCGGGTATTTTCCTTTTAATTAATATTTTGAAAATAAAAAAAAGAAAATGCATAAAAATTCTCTAAAAAATTGGTTATGTTATTGGCCCAATTTGTTTTTGTTACAAGTTGTTTTGAGTCCAAGCCCAAGTGAAAAGATATTTAAATAAAAATTAATAAAAATAAAAATAAAGAGAAAATGTTTCTGCCTTGTATCCTCTTTCTCAGTAAAGTATATGTCACTTCTCCTCTACCATGGTTTTTCCCTTTAACCAACATGCTTCCAAGCAACTTTTTAACATAAGAAGAAAGCAAAATTCGGATGTGGGTTTCTCAAGGGGATAATGCTACCGTCAAACACATTTCCACACAAAGCTCAACATCAGTTTCCATCTTTAGTTGATTTTCATAGCATGGAAAATGGTTCTTGTCTAGATAAGAGAAAAGGAACCCAAAAATGGGAATTGAAGGGGACTAGAGCATGGGTTTAACAACTACAACACTCCAATATATATTCTGGCCCAATTTCAAGACAGGGGAGGTTCATCTCTTTCCTTCTATATAAATACCAATCGAAATTACAGTAAAGAGGGGGGAGGATAGAGCACAGAGAGCAAAATCTGAAAGAGGGGGAGCATACAGGGGAAACGAAAAGAAAAAAAAACAGCAAAAGGGACATTCCCTGTTTCTCCATCTTCCTGCCTGCATCATCTCCTTCCTCCCATCCTTCATCTTCTTCAACCAAGCCAACAATAACAAAACACAAAAAAAATTAGAAAATCATAAACGAAAATACCTTTCTCTTTTCTTTTTCTCTCTTTCTTTCTCTTTTTATCTGCTTCACTTCTCTTATCCAGAACCCATCTCCATCTTCCTCCTAACTCCAACCCTTCTTCCTCCTTCTCACCACACCAGTCGTGCACCACCACAGGGGAGGACCTCCGACCGTCGCGCCGCCCTAGGAACGCAGCTCGTCGCGCCACTCGCCACTAGACTGGGGAAGACCACTGCGTCGCTGTCCTTGTCTGTACGCAGTGCGCCTCCGCCGCTGCATCCACCAGAGGCCACTCCATCACCGCCATTCCGGCCGCCGCCACGACGCCACCACAAGTCCAGACATAGATCTGGCGCTGCTACCACTCCCAGGCGCTGCTCTCTCTGATGTCCGTACGGCATTTGAAAGAAGGAAGAGAGGAGAGGACTCACCAAGTAATGTGCCAACAGTGAAAGAAGATTGAGTTCTCTGGTAAGGTTTGTTCTAATGGTAGGTGAAGTATCATTTGACCATCTTAGCTGGGGACAGTGTCTGTGGGATAGGCAAGGCTCCAGTAGCATTAAATGACCTACCATCAAAATATTTACTTTCACAGTAGGTTTTGCCTCCTATGTTACATTAGATTTTTTTGTATAAAATAAAGTTAAGGGTTAAGGGTTTCAAAAACAGAAAAACAAAAAAAAACAAAAAGTTAAAAAAAAGGAGAATATTTTGAGTTCACGTAACAATCTACAATATTGATGTATGATTTTTCATCCTCAAGTATTGTATGAATTGTAAGGGTTCATTGTATAGCTCCGCTATCTTCAGCCCCTGTGCAAGAGTGAATTCCTTCTTTTTGTAAAAATTAAAATATCTTCAACTTAATCTTTTTAATAAATTTTATCCAACTTTATAAAATAAAATCTTTTTAAAATGAAATCAAAACAAAATCGAATCTTTTATCGAAAATTAAAATCAACCAACCAATCAAATTTTTCAAAAGAACTACGTGGCTTTGAGTTTCCCATCTTTCACGGAATACGTAGGAGCAAGATAAATCATCTTGTCGGGCCAAAACTAAATTTTCCCTTTTTGTGTCTCTTTTTATGTTAAAATAATTAATCAAAATAATTAAACTTTTCTATTTTTAGGGATGCTCTATGGACACGGTGCCATGTTCGGTCCCTTAGATTTGAGGTTACCCTGTGGACTCATGTGCCATGTTCAACCTCATTTAGTTTTTATAAACAATAAATTTGAAAAATAAAAATTAATATAAAATTAAAATATTAAGAGTTAAAAATAATTATTTCTTGGAAATAATTTTCAGGGTAAAATAAATATTTAAAAGGTTATTAAAATGTTTTTTTTTGCAAAATTAACTTGAGGTGCCGTTTTTTTAAATGGGCGATGTGGGGTGCTAATACCTTCCCTACTCATAACCGACCCCCGGACTCAGATCTCTCTTTTTTAAAAGACCAGTTTACCTTTAAATAATTGGGTTTTCTAAGATTTTCCAAACAAAAATCTTAGTGGCGACTCCTCTGACTTTATATCCATCTTTTCGCGGCTCCCGGACGGGACGGTCGCGACAGCTGGCGACTCCGATGGGGACTTTAGAGAGTCAGGCCTATCATAGTTGGTTGTGCAACTTCTTTTAATAACTTTGAAAATATTAGTTTTACCCCTCTTTGTTTTATTTGTTTTGTAAATTGTTATATGCTTTAATATATGCCTTTGTATATTCTTGCAACCCTAGGGTAGAGAATTATTATGTTGTTGGTTGTTCTTTTTTGCATGTGTGATGTAGTTTTCATTTTAATAGGTTTGGAGCAGGTTTGTATGCTCCCAGCACACACATCACTTACACTTATTTCACACACTTTTAGCTCTATACCTGAGCTTGTGGAAGCTTAAGGATTAGGCGGTGTGTCGACATTGTCATTGAAGAGGTCTTGTACCCCCCTGATATTTGTCGATTCACCACTTAGGTTGTACCCGATATCATGGGATGGTCATATTGAGAGGGTTTATCCTTACTTGTGGCTAGACTCATGAGTCGGATCCTTATCTTTCGGGATGGGGGAAATCTGAGGACCATGGATTTTAGAAGTCTAAACCCTACCCAATTTTCACTGATAAAACAAACTTAGGGGCCAGCATGTTAAAGTCAGGACTTTAGGTGTGTCAACCCTAAATCTTAGGACACAAAGGGAGCATTTTTTTTTCTTTACCTATCTTCATGTCTTTTATTTTATTTTTTGTGAAAAAAATCCACATTTTTATTTTTATTTTCTAAAAGAAAAAATTGATTTATACGAGTCCTTTTGTTTTTTACAAAAACAAAAAAAAATCTTCATATTTTGTAACTCGTGCATTTCTGTAAATAAAAAAATGGGCTTGTGTAAATATATATATATTTTAGCTCATCCATATTTTTTGTAACTCATTCATATTTTTTAGAAGAATAAAAAAGGATGATTCATGCATCTCATGCATTAATTAATTTTTTGAGTCAATATGAAGAAATAAAAAACAAAATCATTTTTCATGCATTGCATGCATCAATTACTTTCTGTGACAACCACATGAAGAAAAAATTAAAAGAAAAAAATCATGTCATGCATATGGTGAAAAAATAAAAATAAAAAATAAAAAACTCAATCTTCTTCATGCATCTTATGCATCAATTTCATTAACCTCTTGGATAAAAAAAGAAATAAAAAATAAAAGTTCATTCATCTCATTTTTTTTATGCATCTCTCAAGAAAATTTGATAAAGAATAAACCATTACATGCATTTCATACCTCTTTGGGTCAATATAAAAACAAACCATTCGTCTCATACATTAAAAAAAAAATTGCATGCATTGCCATTGTTATAAAAAAAACTCTTTTTCATACAATTCTCTAGTTAAAAAATAATAATAATAACATAAAGAATTCATTTCATGCATCTCACGCATTAGTACTTAGCTCAAAAAAAAATCTTTTTTATGCATCTCATATACTCATTTCTTTTTAAGTTGAACATTTATTAAAAATAATTCATTCCATGCATTTCATGCATTGTGCTCCTTTCCTGGAGAAAAGTGAACCACTGCACTTTCAATAAAAAAGAATGTCAACTAAACCTGGGATCATGAGGTGGAACTGGAGAAAATATTTGCTCAAGCGACCGAAAAATGTAGGCACATCCTTTTGCCCAATCATGGATGTTTGGATGTCAATGTGAAAGATTTCATATCGTCCCTCTGAGTCGGGTAGCACATATTCCCAGCTCTTATGGAGCGATCTTTGGAAAATCATGCAAACTCAGGATAATAAGGCCCAGACTGAGGAAGAAAGAAATCATGATAAGGACAATCCCAATCGACTATGGAGAGTTCAAGATGAAGGCTATGCAAGCATCACCAGAGATTCACATCCTAGTGATTGAAAAGAGGCAATACTTTGTGACCCCGTTGGTCGCGCTGTCGCCACGCGCCAAAAAGGAAGAGCGGGTTTAAAAGTATAGTATAGTGCGACAACTCGGATGTCGTCTCTAAGGACTCTGAGAATATTACTTTTCACAAAAATAAGTTTTTTTTGGGGGGGGGGGGGGGGGTTTGGATTGGAATGCAATTAAGAAACAAACAAAACAGAGCAATCAAAAACAAAGCAGTTGAAAAGGGTTTATCAGTTATCAAACAACGATTAATCTACTGTCAAGAATTCCTTACTATCCTTGGTTAATGTAAACCCAAGCCCTAAGCAGATTCTAATCCCCTTCCGGTTGTAATAGTAATTTACAAGCGAAACTACTATCACAGATACATGTCCCTATTCCCGAATTAAGCAAACGGGATTAAGCCCTTCGTGAACTAAGCGAACACGAAATGTACACACGCAAATTAAGCAGATGCGATTATTTATATGAACATGATATCACCAGAGATAAATCAATACAATACAGTATACTCCTGAATTAAGCAAACAGAAATACAAAGTATGGTATTGAAAAGGGAAAAGCAATTGAAATAGGGATTACATAACCTCAAGTATATAGGATCCTCAAACAGTAGACTAATCCTAGGACTTTAGTTCTCCATTACAGACAGAAGGAAAACTCAAAAGTGTAATGTAAAGTAGTGAAAAACTGGATGCCTTTCTGTCTGCAGCGTTTCTGCTTTTATAAGAGGTTGCGCATCACGGCCGTGATGGCTGTCACGGCCAGGCCGTGATCGTCTCTGCCAAGGGTGACCTTTCGCATTTTGGTACGTTACGGCCGTGATGTCTATCACGGGCAGGCCGTGATACATTCTGACTTTTGGTTTCTCTCTTGTCACGGCCGTGACCTTCATCACGGCCAGGCCGTGATCCTTTCTGACTTTTCATGATCTTCTCATCACGGCCGTGACCAGTGTCACGGCCTGGGCGTGATAGCCTCTGCTTCAGATACACTTCCTTACTTGCTCTTCTTATTATCCTGAAACAACCAAAATAGCCATAAGCTTTATTTAATTCAAAACTAGCTAAATTAACCTAAAACTACGCAAACGACTCAAAACCTTGCTTGAGGACAATCTAATCTAATTTGGGTGAAAGTAGGATATAATTTGCACAAAACCCTGGTCAAACTAGCCATAAAACTAGATGAGCCAGAGGCTTATCAAAATACCCCAAACTTAAACTTTGCTTGTCCCCAAGCAAACTAAGACTCAAAAAAAAAAATCAAAAGGACTCAAGATCTGGCAAGCTTAAAAGATTCAACCAACATTGCACAAATTCAAGCAACTTCACCAAAACATTTTTCTTCATTGTTTCCCCCTTTTCAAACAGAGCAATTCCCAAATTCATTTATTCTAAACATTTGAGAATTTCATAATGAAAACAATCAGAAGTCTAAGCAGGGGATCTAAGTCACACACAAGAGGGAGATCACCAAATCCAAACAACTGCCTTCCTCACAAGGGCATTATTTGTTCACTCATTCACTCAGTTTATGTCAGGCTAACAATTTACACTCAGTTTCACTTTTCAAGTACACTTCCCAAAAATTTGCTTTTCACCTCAAAATGGCTCCCACAGAAAACAAGCAAGCAACATCAGAAGGTCTTTATTAGGTTGTAATGGGGCCTGGCTAAGGGTAGGATATACAAAGGGAACTAAGCTGAAGACCCTAGGAACTAAGAGAGCATGAACTATATTTACACATAGAAGTTCACTGAAGCTCCTTTCTTTATTATTTTTTTCTTTACACTTCTGGGTGGCTACAGCCTTTTTATTCAAACAGTCTTTTTGAAATTTTTGCACTTTTATTTTTTTCATCATTTTTTTTTTCTTTTTTTTTTTTCAATCCCAAACAGCACATTGCACCGGGTAGCCACCCCAAACTTTGGTTTCTTGCACCCATTCTAAGATTACATGCTCTCCTAATCCTAAGATCGGGTTAACATGGTTTTCCAGATTTTTGGGCTTATAACATTAGGTTATCAAGAATTAACAGGCTAATAGGCTCAAAAGGGCTAACTAGGGAACATGCAATAGGAATTAGTTTATTCAGGCCAAGTAGCTATTTACAAAAAAAAAACTGCCTAAATCATTTGCTACACACATATAATCATGCAAACCAAAAAGAGATTCAATCAAATCCAGGGAAGTGCAACTTGAAAGTGATTTTCACACATTTTAAAACATGTTGGAGGCTCAAAACCTCACCTGGACATTCATGCAAATTGTTTGAAAGAGATACTATCCCTAGTGTGTGCTCCCTATCACCCCAAACTTATCATTCATCATGCTATCATAACAAAATCCCAAAGTTCAGTTTTCAATTTCACATGGGAATCACATTTCAAAAACAAAAATGTTTCAGCTAGAGGGAATTATTACATATCAATCATGCAAACAATCTATGCAACATTAATAAAAATCTAACAAGCTTGCCAACAAAAGACTCAACACACAAATGCTCCTGAGCTTCTCAAATTATTCAGGAGCTTATTCAAAGAAAAGAAAAACTACGACTAGTTCCCTCCCCCACACTTAAAACATGCATTGTCCCCAATGAACAACAGAATTATAAGATCATAGTGAGGGAAAGGAAAAGAGTACTCCCTGATCAAGTGCGGTGTAAGCGGGAGTCACACTGGATCCCATTCCTTGCAGTCTAAGTCCAAAGAGGTAGAGAGGGCCTCCGATGCTGCTTCACCTTCTTCATGTTTCTCATCCACTGCACCGACAATTTCATCACCGCTAAACATGCAAGCAATCTCAAAGACAAACCACAAAATGGTTAGCGTTAGTACAATCAAGAAAAGAAAGAATATCATCACAGCTTAATTAAGTGGAAAATTAGAAAACAAGTTTTCATGGGTGTCCTCAATAGTCTCGGATATCAGCTCAATGTGGAATACAGAGTGCTCTCCCATTTGGATGTTTCATGGCATCAAATATGTTAAACTTTGCAACTATATCCCCAAACTTCATAGACATGGTCCCATCACCCACATCAATGTTAGTCTTGGCTGTCTTCATGAATGGCCGGCCCAGGATGATTGGTGATTTACTTTGGAATGTGTCTCTACTTTGCCATGTCCAAGATGTAGAAATCAGTGGGAAGATCGGATCATCAACTTGCACTAGTACATCTTCCACCATTCCCATGGGGCGGGCACAAGTCCTGTTGGCCAACCGAATGGTGATACTGTGTACTTCAAAGGACCAAGATCCAGTTTGTTAAAGATGGAGGTAGGCATGACATTGATAGATGCTCCCAAGTCCAAAGATGCAGTTTTCAAACTTCTTGTCCCCAATAGTGCATGGGATAGTGAAGGTGCCTGGATCCTTGCACTTTGGTGGCGAGTGCTCGAGTGAAAGCAACAACTTCTTCCGGCTTAGATTGGATAAGCCTCGAGACATTTCTTCCCAAGTCAACCCTCTCATTAGTCTTCATCTTCCTCTTGTTGGTGCATAGGTCCTTGAGAAATTTTGCATATCCGGGCACTTGCTTGATCATATCCAACAGAGGATATTAACACCCACCTTTCTTAAAACATCAAGAATCTCCTTCTCCTTATTTTCACCACCACTTTTCAAATTTTTCTGTAATCTGTGTGGGAACGGAATGGGTGGTCTATACACTCTCTCGTTTGCAACTTCAACCACGAGTTCGTGGAGTAACTTCAACAAAGAGGCTCGGGAGTAGTCTTCATAGTTTCTTCATTCTTTCCAGAAGTGGCCTCAACAACCTTTCCAGACCTCAGAGATATATAACTCACGTTGGGGTTGGAGGCATTAGGATTGATAACTGGCTGTGGTGCCAGCTCGGTTGTTCTTTGACCTTGCGGTGTGCTATTCATGGATGTGGCCATCTGTCTGATCTGTGTCTCTAAATTTTAAATGCTGGCATTTATTTGCTTCTGAAATGGCGTGCTGTGAGGCTCGAATCGTCCCATTTTGCTGAAATCGTAGATTTTGTGCAGCCATTTGCGCAGCCATTTTATTGAGCATGTCATCTCATCAAGGTCCGGAGGGTGCTGATGTGGTCACTGGAGGAGGATTCTGAGGTGCCATCGGTTGTTGGGATGAGTTCCCATACCGCAGATTAGGGTGATTACTCCAGCTGGGATGGTACCTATTTGTTGAAAGATGCGGAATGTCAGATCTGCATTCGGTTATTGCCACGATTATACGGATGGATCGCAAAGGCTTGAGGTGATTCAAGAATCGACCCTCCTTGCAAAATGGGGCATGCTTCATATGGGTGCTCGGGAGAACTACACATGCCACACAACACCGCAGCTGAACCCTATCCATTACCAATTTCTCTACCAAAGAAGTGAGCCTATCAATTCTATCATCACTGTCATGGCTAGAAGAGGAAGTGCGGACCTCATGTACACCTCTAGTCTCAACAGAATTTCTTCTTGTAGTGAATTGCTGGGAATTCAACGACATGTTCTCAATAAGTTGCTTAGCGGCACTGGGGTCTTGTCAACCAATGCTCCCCCACTAGCAAGATCCAAAATATTCCTATCCATAGGCTGCAATCCTTCATAAAAATATTGGATGAGGAGCTGTTCGAAATTTGGTTTGGGGGCAACTAGATGTCAACTGCTTGAACCTCTCCCAATACTCAGCTAGCGACTCATTTCCTTGCCTTATTCCACAGATTTCTTTCCTAATTGCAGCGGCCTGGAGGCGGGAAAATATTTCTCCAGGAAGAGCTTCTTCAAGTCATTCCATGTGGTAATGGAATTTGGTGCAAGGTATAAAAGCCAATCTTTTGCAGCTCCCTGGAGTGAGAATGGAAAAGCCTTCAACTTGATATGATCCTCGGTTACTCCTTCCGGCCTCAAAGTCGTGGAGCAGACAACTTGGAACTCCTTCAAGTGCTTGTGTGGATCTTCACCTGCAAGACCATTAAATCTAGGCAACAAATGGATTAGCCCAGATTTTAACTCAAAAGGTGTGTCAGCACCAGGATAAGCAATGCACAAACCATTGTAATTCACATCAGGGGCAGCAAGCTGCCTCAAAGTCCTTTGGTCTCCCATGTTTTCAAAAGCAGTTTTAAAATTGGAATCACTACTAGTGCTAGCCCGAAATTCCCTACGGAGTGTGTGCAATGTTCTTTCAATTTCCGGGTCAAAATCACACAGTTCAGGGCGATGAGACCTAGTAGCCAGACCAATTCAAAACAAAACAGAAAATAAAAGAAAGAAAAGAAAAGAAAATAAAAACAAATTGAGAAAATAACAACTCAGAGTCCCCGGCAACGGCGCCAATTTTTTGGTCGCGCTGTCGCCACGCGCCAAAAAGGAAGAGCGGGTTTAAAAGTATAGTATAGTGCGACAACTCGGATGTCGTCTCTAAGGACTCTGAGAATATTACTTTTCACAAAAATAAGTTTTTTTGGGGGGGGTTTGGATTGGAATGCAATTAAGAAACAAACAAAACAGAGCAATCAAAAACAAAGCAGTTGAAAAGGGTTTATCAGTTATCAAACAACGATTAATCTACTGTCAAGAATTCCTTACTATCCTTGGTTAATGTAAACCCAAGCCCTAAGCAGATTCTAATCCCCTTCCGGT